>VZTH01012261.1:0-19172 GCA_013397815.1 Aleadryas rufinucha
AATAAAAAATAAAAAATATACAAGTTAATGTACAAAATCGATCTCCCCAAAGAAAAGATAGGAAAAGTGCAAAAAGTTTCTCTTCAGACACTTACAGTGCTATTTGTTTAAAACAAAATTAACTGAATTATGAGTTCCAGCCCCGTGGTTCTCTCTGCATCCAAAAAGATAAAAGAATTAGGATTTTTCATCCCGCTGATTAGAAAATGGGCACAAGTTTTTTGGGAAGGTCTCAGTGCAATTGTCTTTGGACTAGAGGTCAAAGAAAAAAAAACAAACCCAAAATTTGGAAAAAATGTAGGTCCCTATCTTACCCAAATTGAGTGATTTGTCCATAATCCCAATGAGTTTGTTTATTTTTAGACACAACTGGAAACCTTGGGGCTCTCATGGAAAAGCTCTATGGATTGGTTTCTATTCCAGGCAGTTCAGACATTTGGCTCAGAGCCTGAAGGGATGACTTTGGGGCAAAAAGAAAACGGATATTTCAAAGGCCCGTTTTACTTCTGAAATCTTTGCTTAGTAAGGAGCAGTGCTAACATTTGCTACAATTAAATTTTAATTTGTCCAGCTTGGAGAAAAAAAAAAATCAATGTTTTAACCTAATGATTTTTTTCTCCAACGAGCAAGAAAAGACGCAGGACACGGCGCTGGGTAACGGATAAGGAACGTTGAGCACGGGAATTCAGGATGCAATGTTCCTAATACACACTGAAGTGTGATAACAAAGAGCATTTGTCAAGGCTGTATCATCATTTTATTGGCTATTTTTGCACCTGTTAGAGATGTGACAAGGTGTTGACAGAGCTCTCCTAACAGGGCACCCTGGGACAGACACATCCACTCCAATAAATTCCATAATGTGACACCTCATTTCGCTTGGGACACACGGAGTTGCCACAGAGGCGATGCCTCTTCCTACAACTCCAGAAGTAATTTCCACTAAAATGTGAAGCATTATCACCCAAATGCAGAGATCCTCGAGTAAATGCAGCCCTTAGAATAAAATATGTAACACACAGAGTGCAACAAAAGCCTAAAAACCTCTCAAATCGTGTTTAAAATACATTTTTCAGCACTGCCAGTGCACACTTGGTGTTGCTCAGAGCATAGATTAGAGGTCTTGCTTTGAAAAATTACTATTTTAGTGCTGACAGGAGTAGCAACACAACCTTTGCATGGTTCTTATACATTACCATTTACAGAAATTCAATCTGCATGTCTTTACTGTTTAAAATAAAAGAGGGACAGTTGGTTTTTTGAGGTGTTCAGGTGCCAAAATAAGTAGGTGTGTCCCACAAGGTGCTTTCAGAGCTGGCTGGACATGGACTCTCATTTTATTTCAGAGTGCCAGCACCTGCCTGGATGAATTTTCCCCCAGTTTCCATCTGTGCTGCAAGCAGATCAATGATTTTTATAACCTGCACAGTGCTCACCAGGCTGGCAGGGTGTGAAAGAACAGCCAAAAGAAACCACAAATAGAAGGTAAAAGAAGGTGGCTTTCCCAATCAGAGTTAAAGCAAAGTAACATTCTTCTGAGCAGCCCTGAAGGAGTTAAATAATTCACAAGGATTGGGATGAATGAATTCCCTGCAGGAAGCTCAGCAATTCCTCCTAAAAGGAGACTGGGGATCTTGGTGGGTTATTTAAAAAAAAAAAAAAGAAGTGGTAAAAGGTAATAGAGGCCACAAAACCTCCCCTGTCTCACCTCTCAATTTCCCCTCCTGATAGACTGTACACAAATTAACAGCTTTTTATGTCTTTCAAGGGTATTTATTTCTGGCAAGGACACAGACTTTTCTGTCAAGGTTTGCAGAACATTTTGTTCTGCACCACGTATGCACATGCTGCTGGATCCTATTCCTATTATATATTCAAACAGCACACAGAAGATTGTCATCACACAGTCTGTCTGGAGCTGTCCTGACGAGCAGAAAAAGTCCCAAATTGATGGGGAAAAAAAATAATTCACCCTTTATAATTCTGATCCAGAATCAGATGGACTGCTCTTTGTGCACGACGTGGGATAAAGACACCAAGGTGTGTTCCCTGCCTCTCCCCATCCCTTCCCTCATCCATCTGCACCTGCTCCTCATGATTTCATGGAGTTTTGTCCTTTCAGGAGCATCTATCCATAATGGAAGTATTCCATCAATACAAGCCCTCCTGCCCTCCCTCATGATGCCACCTCGAAACAATCCCGGTGGCATTCAAGCAGCTGCTGGAACAGGTGTGCAGTTCCTGTCCTGACTGCAGAGGTTTTGCTCTATTGCTGCCTAAATCCATCAATTATTACTGCCCAAATCCGTAATTCAGGCTGGCAAGCAGCTGGACAGACTTTGTCAAGGATTTTAGACCACCAGTAATTTGGTTTAGCCAAAAATGCTGCAGTCATTGTACAGTCAGCAGCAGATCATGCCAGGAAGTGCAAAAGGAGCTTAAAATAAGGAATTTACACTATTGCAGAAGATGGGAAAAAACAGTGTTACATTAAGCTCTGAAAGGGATTATTAAGGCATTTTTTATATCAAACTGGTCCTCTCATTCTGCTACTGAACCACTTCACGTGGGGATGGATAAAATGAAAAATTAAACTCATTTTTCCATGGGTAATGCTAATTCTGAGAGACATCTATTAAAAATTTTTAAAACCCCAACAACCCAACCCATTCTGATCAGGAGAGTTACACAGGGAGTTATTCATATCACATCTAGAGTAAGGAGGATGTACCTTTGTAGTAGCAAAAGGAGAAATGCAAAAAGCTGCACAGCCACAGGAAGCTGTGCGAGCAAAGCTCCGTGCAGAACATTTACATAGAAATCGTTCCCCGATTAAAAATTTCAGCCCAGACCTCAAAATTTACAACTTAACCAAATACACCAAAGACAGCTCTTACTCTAGAGCTGAAACTGGGCCCTGGGGTAAATTTATTGATCATCACAACTTGCTGAGACCTTCAGGGAAGCGACTGAAATTTAATGAATCACAGAACTTTCACCATTCGAGCCCCTGAAGCTGAATATTCTCCACCATCTGTGGGCAATTTTTTTGGAGCAGCAGAAGGCACAAATTCCTGGGGAACTGTCCCATGTGAATTCTCCACTGCTTAATAGCAATGGCTCCTTCTCAGCTGCCAATTTTCAACGAAATTCCAATAAATGAATGTGATTGAAACCTTCAACCACGCTGATAAATGGGGTTGAAACTGATCTCCAAACTGCAGAAATGCTGCTGGAAGGGGTAAAAAATGACACCCCAGTCACAACAGATTTGTTGCAGCAGAAAATCAGAATTAAAAAAAGATAGCCCCTGAGGTTATTTATAAATATATTGCATTTTAAAACGTTTAAAGTTTTTTAAAAAGCCACCAGCAACACAGAAGTTGGCAAAAAAAAATATTACCATCAATATGTCCAAACATGAGAGATTAGGCATTTTTTTTCAGTCCCATCAAATACAAATCTTTGTTGTAGTGACACCATTAAAGTGCAAAGAAGAAGTCACCAGTTTAAATTTTCCTTCAGCGCTGCCAGCTAAGACCAGTGATTCATCCATCTAAGTGCCAGAGTTTTGGCTGGGGAAAAAAAGCCCTAAAAAAAAAAAAAAAAAAATAATTATTTGGATGCACATGTCCGCGTAATCTACTTGAAACTGCACATTACCTCATTTCTGGAGTGATTTTATTCAGGTCTCCTCCCTATTAAGCTGTTTTCATTCTCTTCCATCAAAGAACTGGAAGCATTTGGGATTTTCAAGGTCTAAAGTGAAACTCCAGAAGCTGAATTGTTTCACCTTTCCCTCCCACATCTCACACGGACCCACCCAGCAGTGCCCAGCCTGCACTGAGATGGGTCTGAGCAGGAGGGACCCCCTCACCCAGAGCATCTCCCACAAATTCCTGGTCCCAAACTCAGCACAGAGCTGTGGCCAAGCCAGGAAACTGCTCCTCTGCAGGCTGGCTGGACACTGCAGGAGATCCCAAAGTCATCAGGGCTGGAAAAGCCCTTCAGGCTCCTCCAGAGCCACCCCAGCAGCACCAGAATCACCCTAAACCCTGTCCCCAAGGGCCACATCCAGACTCCTCCTGAACCCTCCCACACACAGTGACTCCACCACTCCCTGGGCACCTCATTCCAAGGCCTCACCACTCTTCCAGGGAATTTTCTTTCCCAATCTCCAACCTGAGCCTCCCCTGGTGCAATTTGAGGCCATTTCCTCTTGTCCTTTTACTTGAGACATGGCCAAAGACCCCAAGCCCCCCTCACTGCCCCTCCTGTCAGGGAGTTGTGGGGGGCAATGAGGTCCCCCCTGAGCCTCCTTTTCTCCAGCACAAGCTGCTGAGTACAGAAAGCCAAATTCTGATATTTCTCCCCACATGGAGCAGCCCCACTCATCCCTTGTGGCACAAAGTCCCCCTCAATGTGGCTCTGTCATGAGAAAAAGTCCAAGATTTCGGCTCACTAAAATCAGCAGGAGCAGCAAGAAGAAGGAGAAGTGAGGGAAAAGCTGTAAATTTCAAATCCAACACATCCTGTAGGTCAGAGACCTTCCAATTCAGAGAACACCAAAGAAATCAGACTTAAATCATGCTATGTTTCAAATGGACAATCCAAGCACAGAGAAAGTTGTATGTTGTTGTACAAAGAAAGAGGCCAGAGGGGCACAGGGCAAGGGTGGTGGTTTTATCAAAATTTTTCATTTAAAATTTCTTTAACCTAGCTCAGATGGCCACCAGGTCTTGCAAAATTGGAGATTTTATTCCTCTAACACCTGTAATAAAGAATGTGCTGCGTTGTGCCAGGCAGAATGAAAAAAGGACTTAAAAATCATCATAATAAAGGATGTGCTGAAGAATTCACTGAAGGATCTTGAAGACAGATTTTATTCACTAAAAAGGTGCTGTGGGGTGTTTCTCTTTTCCATCAAGGAATTCTAAGTTCATGACCAAGTTCTGGGGTTAAATGTTCTCTGCACATTTTCTGGGGTGTGAAGTGATAAACCCAGTAGTTGTTGACTACTGTTAATTATGTGTTTGAGCATGCCAAAGTAATTATCTGGGCCAGTTTAGTAATATGTCAATAATTTCTGTCTCCTTGAATCTAAAATTCCCCATAAATCACAAAAGAAGTGATTTTGGAAATGAGGTGACCTTGTGGAAAAGGAGAAATAGAGACCAAAAAAAAACCCCAGAAACAAAACAAAAAAAAAAACCCTCAGAAACCAACCAAAGGAACCATTCCTAAGTAGAAAATTTAAAATTATCCAGAGGTTCTAGAGGTCTCATTCCTGTCTGATAATGAAAAATTTGTCTTTCAGAGACCTGAGCAGCAGGAAACAAAAGGAAATTACCCTCTGACAGCTTTCTTTGTAGACAAAGAATTGGTAGCTCCTAATGGGCAGGTGTCCACATTAGAAAAAAGCATTAATTAATATCCTGGCTGGCAGGCTCAGCTGGGGAAAGCGTGGCTAAATGAGCATGGAAGCTGGAGTGCCTTTTGGGAGGGTAATTGCATGTCCCCACATTTATTGTAATTTGGGATGTGATTTTCCATTTGGATCCAAACCACTGAAAGGGTTTGGTTGTTGGGACAACACGCAGGGATAATGATTCTATTAAAACACTCAGGGCCTGATTTCTAAAGAAATCAGCACCATTATTGGGACCAGGAAACTTTTGGTAGCTCGGAAAATTTGGACTCATCATAATTTTAGGGTAAGAACCAAGCAGAGAAGGAATTATGTGAGAGCCACAAAGCGGTGGTGACTGTGGGCACAACGAAGAGCAACACCAAATTTTAAATGAGCAATTTTGATAAAAACTAGAATACAGGGAAATGTGAGGGGGAAAAGTTTTGTTTTCTTTCATTTTACACGAAGAAAAAAGAGAAAAAAAAGCAGTAATAAATCCTTTTTCTGGGAATTACATCAGCAACTTTGTTCAGAAGTAGAAACAAAAACACAGATTAAAAACTGAATTATAAAGTTTCTAGGTAAGTTGAAGGCGAGTTGGATTTTTCACCAGGACAGATTGGAGTCAAGAATGGAAGGATATGGAAAGGGCAGGTGGGATTTAACCAGATCTTCAGAAGTGTTGGATGAAGCCTTTCACAAGAGGTTGGTCCTCAAGGCTGCAGCACTGAAATGCCACAGGCAGGGACACCTTCCCCTGTCCCAGGCTGCTCCAAGCCCCAATGTCCAGCCTGGCCTTGGACACTGCCAGGGATCCAGGGGCAGCCACAGCTGCTCTGGGCCCCCTGTGCCAGGCCCTCCCCACCCTCCCAGGGAACAATTCCTTCCCAACATCCCATCCAGCCCTGCCCTCTGCCACGGGCAAGCCATTCCCTGGCTCCTGGCCCTCCCGCCCTTGCAAATTGTCTCTCTCCATGGTTCCTGTGGGCTCCTTCAGGCCCTGCAAGGCCACACTGAGCTCACCCCAGAGCTTCTCCTCTCCAGGCTGAACAATGGCAGCTCTGGCAGCCTTTCCTCCCAGCAGAGCTGCTCCATCCCTCTGCTCATCCTGGTGTCGCTCATCTTATTCTTTTAACATTTTTTGTTATGAAACCTTTTGCAGCCACTTTTCATGCCGGCATCAAATTAATAATTACATTAGCAAATAATTTAGCAAAGTGAAAATCATCCTGGTTTGAGGAATTGCATCATCAGGCTCGAGTTCAGAGGGTGGACAGGAAAAAAAAGACATCTTATGACTAATAAACTCAGAAAAGGAGATTTCTCTTCAGTACAATGCAAACCAAGGTAGTCACGTTAATTTGGGGCTTTTTAAACACCACAGAAGAGCCTTAAGCCCTGGCCCTGCACTGACACATCTCTGTCTAGACTGAGCCTTCCCTGGTCCAAACACACCCAGCAGAGCTCCATGAAGATGGGTAACAGCTCTGCCTGCACATAATTCCCCAGCCAGAGTGTACCTGCCTATGTTGGATCACATTTTCCAGGTTCTGCAGCTGAAATGGTCCTGGAAATATACAGCAAAAAAAAAGAGAAAGAGGTGAAAAATTATCCATAAAGCTGAACATCCAGGCTTTGCAAAGCAAAACGAGCTGCTCCATGGAATGGTTAGGGAAGTCTTGAACTGATCCCTTCTAGTACAAATGCCTAGAAGCAGAGCTTTGATTTTTTCAAAACAAACAACAAGGAATTTTAATTAAAAGGCATCGAGGAATGGCAAAACATCGTACCTAAATCTTGCTCCCGTTTTCAGTGAGTAAAGATTAATTTACCCTTAAATTACACAGAGTTTTCTGAAGTGTTAAACATTTGAGAGTTATGCAGCAGACGTTAAAACCAAGTCAAGCTGCAAAACTCAGGAGATTTTTGTGCACCACATCCAGTCTGCAGAGTGGTAGAACACTCAGTAGGACAGCATAAGAACTGTCAGGCACTCATCTTTTTATTGACCAGGTTTGCACACAACTGAGTGAATTCTGGGCATAATCTAGAATTTGGGGAGGAGAAAAGACAGCATTACAATAGGAAATAAGAGGGATTTTTAAAAATGGAGAAACTAATTAAATACTTCTTCTGACTGCATTTACTCTTGATTAAAATTTCACAAAGCAGCTCTCAGGAAATATACTTGTAATTCTGAGTAATGCTGAGTTTCCTCATAATTTTTAAATGCAGGAGACAATGGAGTTTCTATTGGGTTTGGGTTTGCATGGCAAGGTTTTGGTAGCAGGAGAGCTGCAGGGATGGCTTCTCTGAGGAGCTGCCAGAAGCCTCCCCCATTTCTGTTTGTTGTCTGTAATGGAATAAAATGCTTTATCTCTATTAGAGCACGTAATTTTTCCCTTTATAAGTTTACAGCTATGAATATTTTATCATTATTAACACTTAATGAGATTAAAAGCAGCAGCAGCGGCCAGCTCCATGAGCTGACCTTTAATCACTGGCATTATCCATTATTTTGGAGGTGTTTAAAGTCAGAAAGGACTCGAGCAGGCACAGTTTGAAACATCTCCATTACAGGGCACTGTATCTGAAGCACATCCTGCAGAGTGGAAGTGCCATCAGCTGCACTGCCTGAAGAACACGCAGATTTGCTGTGCCCGACGTGTAAATCTTTAGTCTGACTCACCCAGAGCTTGTCTGGAAATTCCAGTTGAAATACACCCTGAAAATACATCCCAATCCCCCAGACACGCCACATGTCTGCACGGCGCGGTACAGAACACGCCGAGGTGAAGAGCTGCAGCAGCAACGGCACCAGGACAAGGCTCCTGCACAGTAATTGACTTGTTGACAGGGATTGTGCTTTCTGAGGCTCCCCGGGGATCTCCAGGCAGCCTCTCACTGTGCTGAGCTGGCATTCCCTGGCAGGGAACAGCCCTTGGGGCTGGTTTGGGTAATAAACGTGGATTCTGTCTCTATCCTCAGCTGATGGCAAGCAGCAGCCTCCTGGAGCAGTCACAGCGTGGTCAGTTTGGTCTGAACACCAGAAGAGCCACAGGGCAATGAATTCCACCCTGTTCTGCTTTTTGATTAGTGGACATCTCACACTTCTCTGTCATTTACAATATAATACATCCATATGTATGGTATAATTTATTATATATATAATATATATCAGCACTCAGGTGAGACCCCANTTCCCAGAGCAGCTGTGGCTGCCCCTGGATCCCCGGCAGTGTCCAAGGCCAGGCTGGACACTGGGGCTTGGAGCAGCCTGGGACAGTGGAAGGTGTCCCTGCCCATGGCAGGGGGTGGGATGAGATGATCTTTAAGGTCCCTTCCAACCCACTCTGTGATTCTGAGATAACTCCTTGCACACATTAATTACTAAAATATCTCCCCAGTCTGAAGTGAGGAGGTGACAGAGCCAGGGGGTTCAGGCGGTGGAGCCCCTGCCCCGAGGCTGTTCAGGCTGTTCAGGGAGGATAATCCCACGTGTGGGATCGGGGGCAGAGCGGGAGGATGCGCCCTGTGACAGCTCCGAGCCGCACGCTCCTTCCACACCCGCTCCCTCGGGAAGTGTGGGAGAGTGTGAAGAGAGGCAGGGGAGAGGTGAGGGATAAAGTTAGATGGAGAGAAAAGGAAAGGGAGACTGTTTTAGGAAAGGTGATGGGCTGGGTAAGACAAGAGAGAAGGAAATGAAGAAACTGAAAGTGGGGGAGAGGAGAACGGGAGGTGAGGGGTGGGAGCGAACCTTTGGCACGGCACAAGGAGCACAATAATTCCGGGACTGTGGAAAGACGTGGCCGCACACCCCCTGCCTTACCCATTTAGCACATATTTAGTCACATTTAATCGGGTCAACTCCATCCTTAATGAGCTGAGCTCTTCCCCCAGTGATCCCTTTGTTGAGACCCCTGGATAACTCCCCTGGGGAGGTGCTGGCTTCCCTCTGTTGGAGCTACAGGAAATCCAAATAACCTGCTTAGACCCTGCATCCAAATTCTCAGTGAAACAGCTGAACTTAGGGACGTGAACCTCAAGGCTATTCCAAAGATCCACACTTGGAATGCTTCTGCTGCAGCTCCTATTGTGGCCTTCATTAGCTCTGAAAAGTCAATGGTGAAGGTAAACCAAAAGCTGCTTTACCTCAGCATTTCTCTTTTTTATTACTTTTTTCAGTTTGGCCCCAAAAAGATCTGTGCAAGCAACCAAAAATTCGATTTTTCTCTCAGGGAGTAGTAAATGGGAGGTATTTTCAGGTATTTTTTCAGTAGGACGGGGAGGTATTATCATTATTAGCATTTTTGCATTCATCTGACACATTACTTGTTCTTTTCCAACATCTCGTCGCTTTTGAAGGTTTTTTTCTTTTCTTTTTGAGATAGATTTAACAACAAAAGGCTGCTAAAATTGGAAACTGTGTGAGACACTTCAGTATTATTCGGTCGGAGAAAAACCTGACACTGCAGACAGTTCTTGTTTAAGAACTTTCATTGAGGGAACATGATCACAGCACAAAACAAAGGGAAATGTCAGTTCCCCTTGTTCTGTGTTCATCATTTAAGTCTCACAAGGTACCCGAGGAAATAGGCTCAGGTTTGAGATGTTTGATCTGCTCTGTGCAGTTATGAGTTATTTTTATAATGCATCAAGGCAAGTAATAAACAAAACATCTTTTATTAGATCATTATTCTCTTAAATAGTGGAAATAATGGTTTCTAGATTAGTCCAGGCAATGCTTCTACTTATATTTATAGGAAATCCTGTCTGTTAATATTCTTTAAGTGATTCTTACTGAAATCTGGAGTTTAATGCTACAAGAACACAAACAACCAGTTGAGATTTTCCCTTTGGGGGGCACAGAAGCAATGAGCCCATGAAAAACCCTGCATAGGCATTATTAACAGCTGAAAAGATTGGATAAGCATTTTTAAGTCTCTTTTCTATAGCAAATCTCCTCTTTTGGTTTTCTACCAACTTTTTCTTTTTTAAAACAGGTTAGCTGCTGTTATCTCAAGGTAACTTACATTTCTCCTATTACAATTCAGAATATATTCATGACTTATGCCCTAAAAAAGAAAACCAGCAGTTTCTTAAGAGCTTGATCCAAAGGTCTCGGAACTGGTAAGAACATTTCCACTGAAAATAGAGCTTTTCCCCCATGCATTAACTGCACACAGCCACCCCACCTGCAGATTTCCATGGCAGAGCAAATTTAAGATTATCCACTCTGCCTCGAAGACCTTTTGCTGAGATGTAATTTATGCTGGTTTGTCCAAGCCTAAGTGAAAAGCTTTCAAACCTTCTCAGTGTAGCATCCCTGCCTCACTTTGTTGCCAGGATATTCTCCTTGATTTTCAGTGTGAACTTACACTCGCTTAATTTCACAGTGCAGGCAGGAAACGCTGGGTGTAAGACTGAAATCCTCCACTGCAATTACCTGCATCCATAATTTGTCAGAACACCCAAGCTGAGCTTCTCAAAAGCAGGCAGAACATGCAGCTTGCTGGCTGTAAAACACAGGAGTGGAAGCTCTCCTGGTGTTCAGTCAGCCCAACTCATTGTCTTGGAACAGATGTATTTTTACCAGGATCTGAGGGAATCAAATAAATCCTTTGACTCTCTGTGGGATCTTTGTGGTGGGAGAGGAAAATTCACCTTCCAGAGGGAAGGAACTAAGAAAATAAACCTGCTTTTAATCATGTAATCACACCACAACATTGCTCTGCTCCCACTTTGGTTCTGCAGATATCCAGATTTATTTTTGTTGCTAAAATAATCTGCATCTCCTGCCACTGTCACCACCATAAGTTAAGGATACTCAGATTCCTCCAGCTCTAAGGTTTTGCTGCCAAAGGCAAGATTTTTTAATAAGTTTTCAGTTTCATGTTCTCTGCAATAGATTTTTATAGTCTAAAATTGTGAAGTTCGTCAGGTTAAGTAAAGCTGAAAACCTGAGACTTGCTACAGCTTAGATCTTATTTCAAATGTCAAACCCATAAAGTCTGTCTCTGTGTCTTTTATTTTTTCATAGATATGAATATTCTCTCTCCTGCAAATGCTCTTCTTTTTTTCTGCTTATCTTGTTGAAATTATATTTTATTTATTTATGGTCTGCTAGGTACAAGTGCATTAAAAACTGTTCCTATTTACTGCACAGCAGTCAGTAACATTTATCTGCTGGTTCTGCTCCTAAAAGGATTTCCCACACTCAGAACCACCACACACCATCCCCACTGTTTAATATGTGAATGTTTGTTCCTCCTCCTTCGAGAATGACACTGCATTTGCAACGGGTTGAGCCCACAATTCTGTGTCCCTTGAGTCTGAGGGTACCTGACAAGCTCCTCTAGAACTGCTGCTTGATTTTCTGCCTGGAAAAAACCAGAGATTTTTCCATACATATTTCACAGACCAAGTGTGAACGATGAGTAAGTTCACTAAGAATTATGAGAAATGTAAAAAAACCCCTCGATTCTAGAACCCAAGGAAATAAATTCAGTTCCTCCTGCTGCTAATGCAAATTTCCTCCATGTAAGACATCCTAGAGCTCCTGAAAGTGTTTTATGAGGTCTGAACACATTAATGAGCCCAACTCACCCCTGCTGCTCCATAACTCGAGTGAACCCAGCTAAGGCACTCCCTCCGTGAACTCTGCTCACTCCATCTATTCAAATATTGTATTTTAAGCTCATTCCAGCTGATGCAAATTGAAATCACCTCTTGTGCCAAGAGAAGAATATTCCTATAAAATACATTCTCAGCCATTCAAGTGCTGGGATCACTGCAAGGGAGTGCAGATTAGCGCTCAGCTTTAAGGTTGAGGATGAAGCAAATTTGCTGGAGATCACACAGTGCTGGGTCCTGCACAAAAATAGTCTTTATAGGCCCTGCCCCAATTTTTAATTCTGGAAAAACAGAAAAAAAAAGCAGTTGGGACCCACCTCCTTTCTTGGGACAGGCAAGACAGGATAGGAAAAATAAACAAGTTATTCATTATTTCTTATTTCGGGACAGGGAGGCAGAAAAAGCAACTCCCACAAGTTTAGGCAGGCCTTGCATAAAGCTTGAATTCTACAAGTAGTAAAATAGTGCAATAACACAGAGTATCTCGTTGTTTAAAGCCCTGAAGATGGGCTATTAAGCTATTTTTTTCCCCTTGCTGGATACGTGTGCAGATAGAAATGGAAGTTCCTACGGCGTTTTTCCAAAGGAAGAGCTCCAGCTCCTTCCAACAATCCCTCCCCACCTAAAATAAGCCCTGCTTTTGAGAGCTGAGTGTAGGCTATTGCTGGAATGAATAGCACATAATGAGAGCTGCATTTGCCTACACACCATCGCCCCAGAACCTGTGTCTAATTCATTACTGCAAAGCATTTGGAGATGTCACAAGCAGGAAAGACACTCCATAAAATTAAATTCTATTATTCCCACTTAATAATGTTTCGAACATGAAACCGTTTTGGTGTCGTTTGGAAAGTAATTGAAGATATCCCAAGACAGATTACCCTGAGCTAAAATTTCCAAAAAGGTTCTTCTCTGCTTCTTGCTCATTGAATTTGTACTTAGTGATCGAGGAGCTATTGCCTTCAAGGATGTGTCAATTGAATTACCAGGGATTTGCTACTTCAAAAGTGAGAAAGCTTCATAAAATGATGTGTAATGGATATAATGGATGTGAGATCTGATCCACAGCTGATGAAATACTGTTAGAAATTTCAGCCAAAGTTCTGGATTACTTCAGCAGTTTCCCGGCGTGCTGGTGAACCTCTGCACGTGTGACCTGACAGAAGTACAAGAGATGTTTTAGCCGTGCAGGAAACAAAATAAAACCTCCACTGAAGGCTGTGCGGCCTTTCAGAGGGACCTTGACAGAGAGATGGGCAGAGAAGAACTGTCTGAAATTCAACCAGGGTAAAGTCAGGTCCTGGGGAGGGAACAAACCCAGGGAGCAGCACAGGCTGGGGGTGACCTGCTGGAGAAGGATGTGGGGGTTCTGAGGGACTATGAAAAATAGAGGAGCAGTTAGACTTTTCCAGCTCATTTATTAGTTCAGTAATACTGGTGGAAAACATACATGGAACAAGCTTCTCTCCAATTGAATTGCTTAAACTCACCCTGAGGTTTTCTGTCCTGCACCTGGAAGGGAACAACCCCAGGCAGCAGCACAGGCTGGGGATGACCTGCTGGAGAAGGATGTGGGAGTTCTGAGGGACAATGAGCTGTCCTTGAGCCAGCAGAGTGTCCTGGGGGACAGAAAGGCCAATGGGATCCAGGGATTCATTGGGAAGAGCATTCCCAGCAGGTCAGGGGTGATCCTGCCCCTGTGCCCAGCCCTGGGGGCACCTCTGGNCCTGTGAAAATAAATATAGTGATCTCATAAATTAGTGCCAGCTGAAGCCAACAGCCACTGGAGAGGGAGTTTCAGGATGTGCCCTTGTCCTTCCATTACAAAAATCACAAAAAGTTCATACACCATCTTGTCCAAGAATTTTTCATTATGAGACAAGTGACCTAGGAACTCAATGTTTTGATTCCCATCTGGAATTTGATTCAATCTTCTCCTGCTTGACATTGGAAATGTTATTTCTGTGCTGCCTGGTTGGCACTCCTGCTGTCTCCTTGTGCCTCTCTGACAGAACCATGGCAGACTGTGAGGCACAGGATGTCAAACAAGGAGAGTTTTATCCAAAAGTGTCTGATTTTCTCTGGCTGAGAAGGGAGTGACGTGAAGGCCACATTTTCTGTGTCGTCCCCTTAAACCCATGAATGTTGCAACAGCATGATAATAATTTGAGATTAAATTCAGTGCAAGGCAGGGCATCGCAGCCTCAGATATTGCAGGACTGGGCAACTGCTCTTTTGTCTGAAGGAAGTTGATAGAAAGGAAATACCTTTAAAAAAAAAGAATAGAAAGCAACTCCATTAGAAAAGGAGAGTTTGCATCTTCTTTCTCGCACCCTCAGCTGAGTGAAAGACCTCACAAACAATGCAAAAAGTAGAAAGCAGCATTTTAAATGGCCCTTTGTGCTAGTGGAAGTTATCATGCACGTAACAATTTACATTTCACACATCCCTTCTTGCATCACAACATCACCTATTGCTGGCACTTTGTAAAGTGCACATCATTTCAAGTGTGAGAAGCAGGATTTGTTGCTTTTTAGGCACCCAGGAAGGCAGTAACCATGTGAGACATCCACACACAACAGGAGCAGGGTCTGGCTCTGCTGCTCCTCTGAGGTCGTGGAAGATTTGGGATCTTCACCTCAGAACAGGCACTGGAACAGCCCATGGATTCAAAATTCCCTGCAGAAATCACTCCATGCTGACTACAGAGCTACAAAAAAACCCCAAAATATGAGCATCACTGTGTTAGGAGAGATGAAAAATGAGTCCTGCTTCTCTTGATGTGTTTTCTGAGGTGGCAGTTCTTGTTTACCCAGTTATCTCCAGAGGAAATACAACCACAGTCAGCCCTTAAAGGCAACTCCTGTCCTGAAATGAAACACGGTGTTGTTTGCTTTTATTTTTCCTTGCTTCATTTTGTTGTTGGCCTTTTTTGTTGTTTCGTTTTGTGGGTTGGATTTTGGGTTTTTTGAAGGCAGCAAATCTCACTCTGCTGTCAGTCTGTGTTCAAACTCGCATCTGCTAAAATCGGGAACAAAAGTATGTTTTAATGTTTGATTCTCCCCCAAGTTCATCTGCTAGAACTCATTCTGTCAGAGAGGATGGAATTCCTTCTTTATCTGCCATCAAAACCTAAATTTCTTAGAGGTGTTCTAGCTCCCTTAAAATATTCCATTTTGAAGAAAGAGATGAGTGGAAAAATTTTCCTGATTTCCAGACCTTCCTGGGTGTATGTGTGCACATCCTACTGATCACTAGAGAGAGGGAAAAGGACAAAATTTGAAATAATAATTTCATAGGGCCTTAAGTTCATTGATAACAGTATCAAAGGTTAATTTTTTCAATAAAAATACCTGGAAATAAGATGTAATTTTAAAAAAATTAATATTCAGAAATGACATGCACACAAATATATTTTTATCTACTAAAGAAGGAAGACCAGAACTTCAGTAGTATTCAAGAAAAGTAAAACAAACTCAAAAACTTTTAAATTTGTCCTTGTATATTATATTTAATATTTTCACTTTGCCATTCTAGTCTCCTATGTCATGATAGGCTTCATCATTAGTCAAAAATATTTAATGGTAAGCGAAAGTAAAGTAATAATATTTAAAATATCAATTTGTTATTAGTCTAATAAATCCAGCCCTCCATCTCCAGGGCTCAAATTGATCTTTCCCAACTGTTCACTCCTGATAAACTCCGAGTTCTGCAGCAGAAGGAAGTGTTCTAAGGTCACATTATAAATCACCACGGACACAAATTCCTGATGGTTTTCAGAGTGCTGTGCTTTCCTTTGATGATTAATGCCATGCAAAAAATCTGCCAGAGAGGACCTTTTATTTTGTAAAAAACCTGGCACTCTTGTGCTACTTCTTTCTTTATTCCTTCCTTTTTCTTTTCCTTTCATAGCAAAGCATGAATCTGATGCCGGATGCTACATTATCAGCATGGCTTAGGGCATTGTCCTCACTCAGATCCAGGGCATAACCTTAAACCTTTCTTTTAATGAAAAATGCTCTCAGGGCTGTGTGAATGCAGTTCTGAAGCATTATCTGCTTGTTTCATGAATGCCAATGGTTCCTCTTACTGTGACATTTGAGCTGGTTTTCCAGCAGAGGTCCAATTTTTTGAAGTGCAAGTAGTGGCTCATTTGGTATAGAAAATATTTCTTTAGGTTTTTGCGTCAGATAAAAGCCAGTATTGGGATAAGACACTGAATAAGAGAGTAAGGAGGAGGAGAGGCTGAGGGAGCTGGGAAAGGGGCTGAGGCTGGAGAAAAGGAGGCTCAGGGGGGACCTTGTGGCTCTGCACAACTCCCTGACAGGAGGGGGCAGCCGGGGGGGGTCGGGCTGTGCTGGCAGGGAACAGGGACAGGAGGAGAGGGAACGGCCTCAGGCTGGACCAGGGGAGGCTCAGGGTGGACACCAGCAGGAATTTCCCTAAGGAAAGGGAGGTGAGGCCTTGGAAAGAGCTGCCCAGGGAGGTTTGGAGTCCCCATCCCTGGAGGTGCCCAAGGAAGGGCTGGACGTGGCACTCAGTGCTCTGGGCTGGGGACAAGGTGGGCATCAGGCACAGCTTGGCCTCCATGGGCTGGGAGGGCTTTTCCAGCCTCAGGGATCCTGGGATTCTGAGGTAGAGGAGGACAGACTTCAGCTCCTCTGGAGTTAGGACATGATGCTGCTCTTGGGTACAGCAGGGGGGGTATCCCTTGAGCAGCCTGGTGCCCCTGCAGCAGGGTCTGCTCATGTCACAGCCACAGGGCCTTAGAAAACCACATTTTCCTGCCAAATACCACCTGGCAGGGACCATTCTCGGCCTATGGCTCTCCCCAGTGCTGTTTTTAGCACAGCCCCAAGTCCAAGAGGGATGTCACCGTGCTGACTCCTGTCCCCAGCCATGCCAGCAGCTGCTGAAGGTCACCCTGCCCAAAAACCTGCACCTCATCCCAGAGCTGAGATAAGGAGCATCTGTTTGTGTTTCTGCCCATTAAAGTCATATTCTGGTGTAAATTTTCTCCCTTACTGAGGTTTTTTTCGGGGAAAAAAGAGCTGAGATCTGCTCACCCATGGCCCAGGAGAGCCACTCTGATAACCCCTACACAGTACAGGGGTGGAGAGGTGGGGCTCAGTCACCAAAGGGATCAGAGGGGTGACAACAGCCCCACCACGTCCTCTCAAAACCACTAAATTGGAGTTTCAAGGGCTTTGCAGTTTTCATTCAGCCTAAACTTCGTGTCTGAAATCAGGAGATTGGGCCCAGCCTCCACTGCTCTGGCTGAGCTGTGCTTTGAGACATTAGATTTTCACCAAAATCGAGGGATCTCGATTGACCAAGCCTCTGTCCTGGTTATGGCATCTGCAAGTGTCTGAAATGAAAAAAAAACAAACCCTAAATTTAAAAAAATAAACTATTTTAAAAAATAAATTAAAAATAAAAAGGCAAAAAAACAAGAGACAAAAACCAGCAGGTTTGACTGGGAGTCCCTCAAGTATCTCAGTTCATCTCAGTGTCAGCCCAGTACCACACCACACCCTCCAGCTCCCATAAAAATCCATTTATTTCCAAATAAGTGCTTTTTCCCTGCAGTGGAAGTGGTTTGTGGGTTGCTCTTTTGTCAGGAAGGCCTAACACACTTGTGTGTTTTAGCAGAGAGTGAAAAACAGAGGAGGGTTTCCTCCTCCGTTATCACTCTGATAGAATAATTTCAATTTCTCCAGCTAGATACACTCAGATAAATACAAGCTTCACGCTTCACAGCAGGAAAAATTGAGAAGTGAAAAGAAAACAAAAAATACCACAGAAGTTCAGGCTATTTAGGAGCACAGTAAAATCCCTAAATAAAATAGAAATATATAATGGATTCATGTCCTCCCCTCACATTGCCACTTGCACTCAGGTGTGTTTCTATTTCTATATTACAGATATATATATATTTGTTTTTCATTTTGTCTGTTCCCCCAGGAGAAGCCCCAAAGAGAAACAGAGATGGCCAAATTGACAGAGTCGATGAGTGAGTACAAATAGGAAGTGCAACCACTTTCTTTTTCCATCTGTCCCCCTCCCTCTCATAAAGCCACAAACCCAGAACGCAGTGCTTGCATCCAGGGATCTCATTCAGCCCTGTCTTCACTCCCAAATTCATCATAAATCATTCCACTCCTTAAAAAAAAAAGCCAAAAGAAAATAGGAATCCCCAGAACAAGGGCTGCTATTTTCTTCATGCACTGCTTAAATCACTTCTATTTGGGCTTAAATCCAGCAAAGAACCTGCTCCATGTTTGACTTTGTGAGCCTGAGGGGTTTTTTTAAATAGACTGTAACTAATTGTGGATTTAATAAGTGCCTAATTTACTTGATTCATGTGTTCCTTTACAAGCTTACAGAAGGTCACTCTAAATCCAGGGCAATTATTCAGGATTGTTGCCTGTGCCACATTCATCCAACAGGAATGGTGCCCAGAGATGTGTCTGGAAAGCTTTCAGTTGATTTCTCTGGTTTGTGAGAGGTTTGTGTTGTCTTAAATACGTGCCCAACAAGAAATAGTTTGTATTTTTGCCATAATTTGGGATCTGGGTAATGGAGTAGTGGCTGTAAGCTTTTGTAGCTGAGAGACTCAGGCTGGATAATCCATTTGTGGACAAAATTTGGACACCACTTAGGGTGAAATCCTGATAGACCCCTGCCTCTTACCCAAAATTTATCAGCTCCAAAGTCTATGGAAGCTTAATTGAATCGACTCAAAAGGGAGAAATATTTCACTCTGCTTAACCAGAGACTGCAAAAAGACACAAACACAGCCGTGAATGAATTGTTTGTATCAGAAAGTTGTTCCCAGCTACTTTCTTCTGCTTGTATTGGAAGGGACCTTAAAGATCATCCAAATCCAACCCTCGTGCCAAGGGTGGTGATGAGGCCCTGGCACAGGGTGCCCAGAGCAGCTGGGGCTGCCCCTGGATCCCTGGCAGTGTCCAAGGCCAGGTTGGACACTGGGGCTTGGAGCAGCCTGGGACAGTGGAAGGTGTCCCTGGCATGGAAGGGGTGGAATTGGATGGGCTTTAAGGTCCCTTCCAACCCAAACTGTTCTGGAATTCTCTGATTCTATATTGCTGCAGTATAAATATAAATA
>VZTH01012262.1:0-83052 GCA_013397815.1 Aleadryas rufinucha
AGAGGTACTCCAACCCTCTGATCCTCCTCTGGACTACTCCACTTTGGTGATCCTCCTCTGGACTTGCTCCAACAGCTCATGTCCTTCTTATGTCTG
This sequence comes from Aleadryas rufinucha, assembly GCA_013397815.1. Taxonomy (NCBI): domain Eukaryota; kingdom Metazoa; phylum Chordata; class Aves; order Passeriformes; genus Aleadryas; species Aleadryas rufinucha. The sequence goes on from VZTH01012262.1 coordinate 97, forward strand.
GGGCCCCAGAGCTGGCTGCAGCACTGCAGGTCTCACCAGAGCAGAGCAGAGGGACAGAATCCCCTCCCTCCCCTGCTGCCCACGCTGCTTTGGATGCAGCCCAGGACACATTTGGCTTTCTGGGCTGTGAGTGCACATTGCTAGGTCATGTCAGCTTTTGTCCCCCAACACCCCCAAGTCCTTCTCCACAGGGCTGCTCTCAAACCATTCTCCACTCAGCTCATATTTGTGCTTGGGACTGCCCTGACTCAGGTGAATTTTGTTTGCAATACTGTAGAAATACAAAGAATCTTGTCTACACTGACTATGTACATCCTCCAACATGACCTAAAAAACTGTATCACTAATATGAGGGTAGCTTTCACACTCAAAGTGAAATACACCTCAGCCAACAGGCTCAGCAGAGAGCTGGTACTTCACATCAGCCCTTATAAAGCCTTAAAAATATTAGCAAGTTAGGATCCATACGATCCATACACTTTCTGCTGAACATATGAAAAGGGCATATTTCACAGCTACAGCAGAAACCCAAGCTCCTCACATCAGCAAAAAAGCCCAGCAAAACACAGAAACACAGAGCTGGCCTTAGCTGGAGTCAGCAAGCAAAGATGCCTGGCTGCATTGATGGACCATGTAATAGGCTTGATGCTTTGATGAATATTCACCCTTACAGACCTTTTCTTCGCGTTCTCAGACAGTTTCCAAAAGTACCATAGGAAGTTATTTGCAGCACAGTGCCTCTCCTTGGCCAAATTTTTTAAAACACTAAAGCCAAATAGAATTTTTTGAGTGGGGGAAAATCTAAATATTGGTGAAATGTCACATTGAAGAGAGAAGCACAATGTTTCAATAGGATTTTTTCACCACGTTAAAATTAATCCAATATATAGAATGCAATGCCTCCGTAATTGAAACAAAATGTTTCATTTAACTTAACTTTTCTATTTCATCAAAATTTCAGCAACTCCACATCTCAGAAGTTTGCCCCTAATACAAATTTCCATTCCTTTTCAGCACTTGTGATACTTAAGCTTACTAAAATATAACAAGTTAATATCTGGTAAAGATCATTTCAATTTACAAAAGGTTGAAGGTTGCGAATGAGTGAATTTATTTAAAAGTATACTTGAAAATTTACATTGACATTTGAACGTGAGTTTACTCTGTGCACACCAAAATAGCTTGGCTCTTTTACCTAGACACCTGAGAAATCACACACTTCTAAATAACAGCAAGTAAATGGAGTAATTTCTATTTTCCCAAAATTAGCTGCAAAAGCTTATTAAAGCTCTGTAGTAAATGTGCAACTTCATGTTCTTCCTCAAACGTCAAGATAAATATGACATTAAATGAAAGGACACATTTTAATATAACATTTAGGAACTAATTTTGACTAATTTTAACTGACTTCTGAGCAGTGTCTGAACTGGATGCAAATGAAAAATAGCTGGCGTTTATCTGCAAGTGTTGTTCCTGCATCATAGACATACTCATCTGAGCCCGAAAAAATACACTCCATCTCTTCACAGAGTGGAAGCAGCTGCAATGACAACTCATTTTTGGCAACTTTAGTCCCTATCTACTTGTAGATAGCAGAAGCAGCCTCAATCACATATTAAAACTAATTAACAAACCCACTAAACTACACCATAGCAAATACAAATGCCAGCTTCATCAGCAAGAGCAAATATCTAACTCTTACACTGCATTTCCACAGCAATTTTGAAGGAATTTTATGGCAGAGGTTAGCAGATCTGTCCATCTGGGATCTGCACATGGATCTTTCAGCCCATCTTTTTCATTTCATTGCTAAGGCAGGTAATCTGGACTCTATGCATTAGACCATGGTATTAAAATAAAACAGAATTAATTACTGCCGGATCATTACAATTCAACAGATGTCACAAGACTGAAAATAAGATTCCAACTTTGTGCAGTGCTGCAAAATTGGAGATTTACGCATTTTCTTCCATACTTCATGCTATGCAGGAGAATTTTCTGTGTTCATTACGAGAGAGCACACTGTGATTGAGACCCCACAACAGGAGCAGAAGAGCAAAGTGCTGTAACAGCAGCATTAGCAGTACAATGCAGACCACGGTGCAAAACAAATCCTTTTCATGTGACTTGCTTGCCTCTGTGGTGGAGGGACTGGAAAAGAACAGGGTTGAACAGATCTTGGTTCAAAAAATTAAAATCTTTTCTAGTGAGTCTGAAACAGATTACACCTTGAAATACCCAAAACCAATTATTTTTGATCAATCAGCACAGTGTGCTCCAAAAGCGTGTTAAAAATGAGGTAACCACTGTACTGTGAGACATCCTCAAAAATCCTGCTCAGGCTTTCTCTTTTGTACCCGTCCTCCCACTGAGAAGGGAAATATGCTGTAAGAAAAAGCCAAGAGGTCAGGACATGAATGCAACAAGTTCTGAAACCTTAGAGTGTGATAATCTGGAAAAGGAAGACCTTTTCTAAACCACCAGCAGCAGTTCTGAGGATCCCATACAGAGTACAGCAGAGAAGCAAATGTTGCTACAAAGAGATAATAAAGGCAGCCCCCATTCTCAGTAGTGGACTTGAGAAGGACAGCAACAAGTTTTCCTTTCCCATGGACCAGCAACAGCACACATACCCCCTCTGCTTAAAAAGAGAAACATCCTTAAGAATGTTTAAATTAAACAAAAGTGGCTCAGTTGCAAGAGGAGCTTTTCCTTGACTCAAGCCTACTCTATGTGGGATTTCTGCTAGCACCACCACCATAAGCCCTGTTCTGGTAGGAATCAGACAAAACACTTACATTGATTAGACTACACAGCACAAAAAGGTTCTTAAATTTATATTTTACTTAGCTAATTATCAAGGGGTAAACCTCCCAAAGCAAGCCAAGCAGGCTGGAAGCTTTCCTGATTCAAATTATTCCATAACAATAATAATAATAATAAAAAGAAGAAGAATAGTAAGAATAACAAGTCCTATTACATGATGTAATAGTAAACCTTAACTTCCTAATGCAAAGTGCTGTAATGCTGTCCCAAGCCAGCAGACGGAAAGCTGAATTAATCTCTGCCGTTACCCATGGGCTTGTTAAACCACAGCAGAATGAAAACAAAAAGACCATGTTATTATCACTCAGCGCTGCCAGTGAGAGCCCAGTGGGGAGCCACGACACCTCACATGAACCACACTTATTTCACAGCGCTGCTGTTGGCAAGACCCTGTGAAGAGCATCTGAAACAAGTGGTGCAGTTATTCATGAGCTAAATGGATGCCAGAAACACCACGAAGAGGATAAAGGGATAGCGAAAGAAATTTGCACCTCTCTTTTCGTCTGGCAGAACCAGTAGGTGGAAGAGACAGATCTGTTTCTCTCTATCCTGATGTCTGCATTGGCATGGAGGTTTTGGCCAAACCAGGAAACAGCTTCGGCTCTCACATCCAATCTAAAACTGGGCTTGAAAACACTCAGTGCCAGAAGAGAGAGAGGGAGCTGAGGACTTTTCCTGCAGCTCCACGGTTCAATGCATGTATCCTCTAAACGACAAAAAACAAGCAGCATAAACTGGAGCAAAGTCATTACACAGGATATATCCTTACAGCAGGCACACAGCGGAGAGACTTTCTGTAACAATGACCTAGACAGATATTAAACTAGCAGGTGTCGCATACATCTGGGAGACAGACAAAGCACTGTTAATCTCAAAGAAAAATAATGCAGCGTGATAACGTGACATCTGGTCACGCACAATAAACACACTGTAAAACATTTATTCTTCCCTATTTGCTAAGTAAGCAATGACTCTCTTAATTATCCACATCAAATCCAGGTTCAAAAGATGGCTATGAAAACATTTGAAACATCTGGAAAATGCTTACATATGTATTTTATACTTAATAAAAAAGAATGTTAGTGCTTGTGGACCTGATTCTGTCCATGTTTATCAAGTTTCCCTCTTGAAGTCGATGGCTATCTGTGCACAGGAGAGAGCACATTTGGGTAAGCAGGATTCTAAAAGTGAAAATAAAGTTCTACCAATGTCATTTCAAATTATGTTTGAATCTGGCTTTGTTCTTTTGTTCTTCACTTGAACATTTCTGTACCCTTTTTGTGAGTTATTTGCCTGTTCTTAATCCATTCAAAAAAGAGAAGGTCTTAAAATGTCTTAAAAAATAAAAAATCACAAGATGCAATGACACTTTTCAACTGCACAGAGCAAATGCCAGTGTGGAATTAAGCATGTTTGGGCACCAAGAACATAAACATTAACTGTTCTCGGAACAAAAGCAGTTTTTCTAAAAAAAAAAATCAACACCACCAAAACCAAACTAAACAAGCCCCCACAAAACAACACCCCAACACTCCCACCCTAGTAAAGTTAAAATGCCTTTCTGAACTAGTCTGAACTCCACTAATAGCTAAATATGTTATATTAATGCGTGTTTATTTGGAACTAACAATTGGGTTCTTCAAACAGCCTTGAACAGAATTCAAATTACTTTGTATAGTGTATAATGTGCTCCTTTCTGAATTTTCTGCTGGATTTCCAAATGCTGAAAAAATTCTGCTTAATGTGTTCTGTAAGTCTATATATTTCACCAGTTTCAAGAAGAAAAAAAAAGTCATACTCTCACATTGTTACACATACCATTTCACTCTGAAGTAAAGCTAGTACTATCACATTAGCCGCTAATCACTAAGTCCACTACCTCTTCTGTGAAAATCTGAGTGAAATTTAATTGATTTACCATAAGGAAGGGTGCAGAAAGCAAACTGTCAGCAAATTGGACTGAATCTTGTCCTGATTACTTCAGCTTGGGGATGTTTCAAGACCCATTACATAATGCTCTTTTATTTCACCTGACATTGCAATTGCTCTTTCAAGCATGATTTATATAAATCGGGAAAGCATCTTGAGTTCCCCTTTCTGAAAGCCTTATCTTCAACACAGCAGTTCCACCCCCTGCTTCAGAGCGACAGTTCTAGACCCAGATCATGGTGCAAAGCTGGTCCTTGCAGCTCTGCAAAGACTCAATTCACTCAGAACACACAGCCCAACAGCAGCGTAAAACCCATGTCTCTCTTGACAAAGCCCAAAGGAAAGGCTCGAGGAAAGCTATACAACATTTAAGTGACTTCACAATTTATCCACTGCTTAAGAGAGAAGCTTTGATGCTTTGGCCAAAGCCCTCAGAGAACACTGTAAGAGGCAACACAGAGAACAAGAGCTTGACTTTCTGACTAGCAGGTAGCTGCTCAAGGTCCACCAGTAGACAGTGGCATTTATGCAAGACTTTGAGACTTCACCTCTGCCTCGAGCCATTATTATAATTTCTTCCAAATTCTCTGAAACAAATACTAATACTGGAAAAAAAACCAACCCTATTATCTCTGGATTTTAAGAGGCCAACAGTCTGATAATCAAAATAAAGTGATTACAGGGCACTGTTAGCATCCTCTGAAAAAAAGGATCCTATGAACAAAGACCGCTTGAGTAACAAGCTTGAGTAACCTAATACAACTGAAGGCAATGCCTCATCTCTCCAGGCAAATAAGAAGCAGTCATGCACTGAAACGCGGTTTGAAACATGGAAGAAGTAGTCCAGAGTGAAAATAGACTCAGAACTTCATTCTTGTGATAAATAGCCCAATGTATTTTTTAAAACCCCAGAGCAGTAGTGCCTTTAAGCCAGGCTTCTAATTAGCCACACATAATTGAAATATGCAGCTGTTAAAACACTGAGTATAAAAATAAGCCCAAGAATAATTTTCTACTTGCACGTGCATTTCTCTCTCAATTAGTTATGAGATGCTCTATTTCTGAATTCCTAAGTTCACTAAAGATCTGTTACTACTATAATTGAGAGAAAAAAGAATGAAGCCTCATTATCATCTGATCCATTTCAAATTATAAGTGGAAATGATTTAAAAAAAAAGTGACAGTTTTCGTCATTAAACTCTTACAAGAATTACCTTGTTCTGAACTATGTATCATCATGTAACAAATAAATAAACCTTTTGAAGATGCCTAGGTTACACTGGTCATCACTCTTCAGAGAAAACATCATCACAAATTGCCATTATATTTTGAGAGAAACCAGGATTTAAAACACTAATGCATGTTGTCTTGGAATGAGCTGGACACAGGCACTCACGGGGCCTGCGTGTTTCCTTTATTTTGGAAGTAGTAAAATGCAACACGTTACAAAATTATTCAGTTTGACAAACTCCCCATTATTCATAATGGCTACTATAATTTCCCAAAAAACTTTTCTAACCACTATTTTACTAAATGCCCAGAAAAGTAACAAGTCTCACACTTAGTAAGCAACAAAATAATCCATGCTGGATATAAGTACTGGGAAATGAACAAGAAGGTAGATAAAAAATATTACATATTAATCAGCACTACCAAGAGGAGAAGGCCAGGATACACACCAGGATATGTGCCAGGATACATGGCTTTAACAGTAGACTGATATGACAGAAATACATGAGAAAGAGAAAACTATCCCTTTCTGTTGCTAATAAATCAAACTCTGAGAGTAAAAATTGATACAAATTACCCTTAACTATCTATCCTTAAGAACAAAGAACCAATGGTATACTATATAATAAACCAAGGTCTGGAAAAGTGAAACCTTAAAACCCAAGACTGAAAGCTGAACTTGTAGGTGTCTACATTGTCAAAACAAAAAGCTACCCAGTAGTCAGCTGGCTTTTATAAAGATTGCAGCAAAAACTACAGACAATCTTAGGAAGAGATCTTTATTTCTTACGTAACAGATTTGGAGAAGAACAAGCTAGAAATATCAATCCCTTTTTTTTCCCTTCCTCTTTAAAAAATAAGCAAATGCTCTCTTGCTCTTCATAACATGGTTAAGACATTTAAAATTAATAAAGTTCAATTAGCACACCTGAGAAGCCTAAATTAAATTTCAGAAGTGCCAGTCAGATAAGGAGTCATAGCTGTAGAATAACATGCTTACTCTCAAATCGCAAACCCAAGCACCACCACACTTCAAGGGTCCTGGAAACTTGTGTTCTACACACATGGAAGAGTGTAAACCCTTAACTCTAGTTCTTTATATTACTATTAAGAAACTAAGTGGCATGTATCTTTTTAAGTATCTGAATATTCAGATATTGCCAAGTACCGAAACACTCAGTAAGCCTGTCTTGATTGTAGAGTCAGGTTTAGGAACAAGTTCTGGAGTTATGACAGAGAAGGTTCCCAAAAGGCCAAGGGCATCCTGGCCTTTATCAGCAATAGTGTGGCCAGCAGGACCAGGGCAGTCCGTCATTGTCCCCCTGTACTTTGCCCTGGTGAGGGCACACCTTGAATCCTGTATTCAGTTTTGGGCCCTCCTCTGCAAGAAAGGCTTTGAGGTGTTGGAGCATGTCCAGAGAAGGGCAACAAAGCTGGTGAAGGGTCTGGAGCAAAAGCCTTATGAGGAGCAGCTGAGGAAGCTGGGGTTGTTTAGCCTGGAGAAAAGGAGGCTCAAGGGAGACCTTATCACTCTCTACAACTGCCTTAAAGGAGGGTGTAGTCAGGTGGGGGTCACCGCCTGTCGCAAGTAACAAACAACAGGACAAGAGGAAATGGCCCCAAGTTGCACCAGGGGATATTTACATAGGATATTAGGAAAAAAATCTTCACAGAAAGGCTTGTCAAGCATCAGAATAGGCTGCACAGGGAAGTGGTGGAGTCACCATCCCTGGAGGTATTTAGATGTGCTGCTGTCCGATGGGGACATGGGTTAGCAGTGCGCTTGACAGAGCTGGGCTAATGGTTGGACTCAATGATCTTAAAGGTCTTTTCCAGCCTGAATGATTCTGTGATGCTGTAACAGAAACAAACGATGCAGAGCTACCCCTATGCTAAAGTGCAGAGGTGCTTGCGGTTGTATCTCAACAGAATGTCATCATTTTAATGCTACCTCACCAAAGTATTTTAATTGTTTTAGAAAGTTATCATAAACATTTATTACAAAAAGACCCCCACAAAATTTGACTCTGTCTTCCTGCGTTCGCAGTCATATTTGGTGCCATCATACCCCTAGGAAGAAATTCACCTCTGTAGCTTAGCAAACAACTGTAGCAAAGACCAAACCAACTCCATTTTCCACAAATTTCGTTACCAGTTTCACTTTTTCAGTTTGCTTTCTAAAGAACCCACATTCATTATGCAGTAAGTCAATTAGCCAAGACTTGGAACAGACATTTATGACCATTAGTATTCTAACACAAAGTTCAAACCAGACAGACAAACAAAAGACCAACACAGAGAAACCTCAATAACCTACATCCAGTACTTTTTACTGTAAATTAACAAGTACCCAACTGAAACCAAAGTCTCCCTTGTATTTTTGAGAAGTGGATAGAAGTAAAAACCTAAAAACATTGAGAAAGGGCAATCAAAAGCTATGATTTGCCTTCTGGTGCTAGTTTTGTGGAGTATTTCCCACAGTAAGATGGAAATTCAATAGTTCATGAATTTCAGATGGAGAAAGAACCAGGTCCTTAGAGCTGCACATGAGATTTTGTTCATGATTTTAAATTTGATAAGATCCTTACATTCCACCATCGTGAAATGAAAGCAAATTAAACCAGGGCTTACTCTACCCATAAACACATGATTCTCTTGGAATCATCCCAGAACCAGTGGTAACAGAAGCAATAACATCAAAAATGTAAACAGTAGTATTACCTGTGGTAATTTAAGTAGAAATAAATGAGCTTCAAGTGTTCTTTCAAAAGGAAGGACAGAATACGCAACCAGCACACTAAACACTAGTGACCAACTGAGAACAATTTAAATAATAACTTCTCAAGTGCATTAGCTCACTAATGAATTCACCACCAAGGCCAGAATATACTATCATTTGATTTGACATCCACAATAGAATAGTTTACCAATCAGACTATTTATGCATTTTAAATATATATATATAGCATTCAAGAAATACATCCACACTTACTGTAATTAGTTTTATTTCCATGATGAACTACAACCAGCATTAAAAGTCTAAATTCATTTCTAAAATCAATTTGTTCATATTAGCCATCAACTCCAACTCTCATTGTTTTATTTGCTACAAAATCAAAAAGCAGTCCAACAGAAACCACTTTCCCGGGAGGTACTAACAGTCTGCAATAATTTGCTTCATCTGGCAAAGGAAGACAGCTTGAGCTTCTTTATCATCTTCTGCAGGTGTGCTTTCTAGCTCATGATTCATTCCAGAAAGACCCTTCCAATACACCTGCAACGTCTCAGCTGATTGCACTGAAGAGCAAGGATCCTTAAACTCTTTTTTTTTTTTTTTTGAGTTTGTTCAGCTAATTTTTAATCCAATAAACAGCATGTGATTTTGTTTGTGACAGACTCATCCCTCCTCCCTTTTTCTTAATCCCCAAATTTTGCGCTTTCCTAGAAATGACATCAGATTTTCTCTGCACTTGCATGACTAGCTTAATAAATAAAACTTTTTGGTAAAACCAATTGATTTTTTCAATTGTACCCATTGGCCTTGCCATTCTAAAAAGTCAATATTTTACTGGGACAGCCTTTATGTCTAGCTAGTCTTTTCACCATGTTTTATCACCACTCTATCCAAAATAAGCATCTCCAGTTAAGAATATATGCTACCCTTTTTTCGGGAGAAGTTTTTTCAGGCTCCTAAGTCCGCAGTGTTCTTAAGGTCCTTTTTAGGCAGTTCATGTAATTGATTTACATGCAGCACAATTTCTGTAGACTAAATATTGATCTTGATCATGAACTGTAAATGTTGTTAGTACATACAAATTATTAAATTCCTTTGGAAATGATACAATTTGGGAAAAATCCCACTGGTTTCACTCATGCAAAGAGTCCCACTAATGTCAACAGAATTTTGAGAGAATTATGAACAGGATTTGATTGTGTTGACCAGAATACAAAGATTTTCCATACCTTGAGGGGTGAGGGCAATGGTCCTAGGTCATATACAAATCCCCAGAACAATCATATCTTATAGCAGAAGCTTCCAAATCCCTACAAAACTCCTGAGAGCATTCTTCCCCAACTTTTAATCTGTGCTGATGGCTGCAACTTTGATATACCACTTTATGTTTAAAGGCACATCATTACTGTCTATAATTTCTACAACTGTTGATGTTGTGTGCATGGCTGCCACCGAGAAGAATTCCTAGGAATATTTCAAGCTAAAATACATGAACATACCCAGGAGTTTTTGGCACACCTATACAGAGAGAGGCAAGAAACAAAGCACATTTCATGTCTCTTACAAGGTGCAGCAGGAGCAATTACCAGACAATTGCTCCTGATAGTGTCCTCATCACTCCTAGCTGCAGATGATTGGCAGTGACACAGCTTGATACATAGTTCAGTTGGCAATACTTTGTCATGTACATGTTTAACTGCGATAAAACAGTGTTTCTTAGGAAAAAAAAAATCTGATCTAGTTACTCTTATATTGTAGCTACATGACAAAAAGTCAATTAGAAGTAACTTCTAAGAAAATCTGTTCCTGGAGCTTCTACCCTGTACCTATATCCACTACTGAACTCCTCCCCTGTTTTGTTTTAGGGTTGTGTTTTTTGTTGTTTTTTGGTTTGGTGGGGTTTTTTTTGGGGGGGGAGGGGGTTGGGTTGGTTTTGGTTTTGGTTTCTAGTCCTTTAAAATGCAGTGTGTGCTTAATGCTAGCTGGGCCTTTTTAAAACCTGGCAATGGTGAAGGGCAAGATTAAGAGCCACAAAGGAATGGGAAAATCTACAATTTGTAGACATCTAGAGCCTGCTGGTACAAGAAGCCTTGGTCAGATAAACAGTATTTATCTTAGTGTATGCTCTGTGTGACATTAGAAACATGATTTATTACTCCCATTTGGAGAGATTATAAACAAAGATTATTTAAGTTTTTCTAAAAAAAGAGTTCCAAAACCAGTCCTGTCAATCATACAATTTGTTCCTAGTATAAAAAAAAGCCTACAAAAAAGATTATTATCACAGAGCAGAAAGACTTCAGAATAAAATTTAAAGAAGGGATTTTAAAGGTACCTGAATGATTGGGAGCAGAAAGAGCTTTCAGGGCATGATCTGTGACCTGCACTTTTCCACTTCTGACATTAGCAGTGCAGGACCCAACAGCTTCTTTAACCAAACCCAGTTTTTGGCACCCTCTAGAGGTTGTGGTCCCACAGAGAAACAATTCAGAAGATAGATATTTATCATAAAATTTCGATAAGAATTTACAACCCAGAACCCAAGCCTCGAACCAGTGAAGCTTATTACAAAAAGGTTTATGCAAGAATGCAAAGCTAATGCATCAGAAAATCAATTCTGGTTTCATTGTGATCAGACTGCTCATCTCATTCCATCAGCCCAGGACTTTTGAATTTGTAGGAACAACTGGAAAAACAGATCGCAATTAATACTCCCCTGTTAAAAGATAGGGAATCACCACATAACTGTGGATTTATAAAAACTAGTTTATGAGAAAATTAACCAAACCAGAAGACTGCTAACAAAATAATAGATCACCCACCTATGCAACACTGTAAAACAATATTCCAAGCCTCTACTGTCTCATGGATATATTTTTATAAAGTGGAAAAGTTTGTGTTCTCTCAGTAAAAGCAGTATTAATAATCCAATTTGCCATCATTTGTCCAGACACCTTCCCACAAAACCCTGTCCGTACAAAATATAAAGGGAAAAGAACTTTCTATTGCAAAACTGCCTTCTGACTTTTTGATCAAGTTGGTGTTAGGATGCAATTTCCTATACTATATAATGAGGAACTACCTGTTCAGATCTCAGTAGATCATGCTCTTCAGGTCCAACACAAACGTGATCAGGAATGAAGCATTAATTTTCTGCTATCATCACTCTATATCTAAAAATAAAGGGTATTTCAAGGAGATTTACACAACTTTATCAAAACAAAGCAGAAAGCAATAGCTCATTTTAGATGCTTCATTATTAAAGAAAAAAATCCCAACAAAACATTCTGCAATCCAAATATTGAAGAGGCATTTCCTATCATGAGTTATATCACAGAAAATCCAACTATGAAGAGTTTATTTTTAGAATAGTTTGAAACTTCAAGTCATTAATCCAAAGCTTTCCAACCAGTGGACTTCCGCTGCAAACATCTTGCCTTGATTTTCTTAAGAAAGCAAATTTTAAAAAACCGACAGAAGACACAGATCAGGGTGTCCAGAGTATCCCAGGAGTATCAGAATACAGAAGGTATGCTATATCCTTGGCCCGGTTCTCTTTGACATGTTCATTAATGACCTGGATTCAGGACTCAAAGGAATTCTAAGTAAGCTCGCTGATGACACTAAATGAGGAGGAGCTGTCAACTCCCTCGATGGCAGAGAAGCCATGCAGAGAGACCTCAACAAATCAGAGGGCTGGGCAATCACCAACTGTATGATGTTCAACAAGGAAATGTGCTGGGTTCTGCACCTGGGATGGGGCAGCCCTGGTTGTATGGACAGACTGACAGGAGATGAGAAGTTGAAGAGCAGTGCTGTGGAAAAGGACCTGGGTATTCTGGTCGGTGGCAAGTTGAACATGATCCTGATAGGTCCCTCCCAACTCAGCATGTGCATTTTCTCTGATTCTATACATATACTTCTCCAGTTCCAGTATCAGACTAATTTGAGACACACACATCACTTTATTTGAATTAGACTTATCAGTGACTGGTGAAATGAAATGAAGACCAATTGCTAACAAAAATCATACAGCATCTGCTTTGGAGAAAACTGTAATGAGACTCTTGAAATATCCTGATGATGGCTCCTCAGGGACCCAGCTCTAGCTACTGTGAATTCTGAATTTCAGGAGACTAGCTCTTGAATGTAGAAGAGGCTGTCTCAGACAAGGCTGAATGGTGCTGCACAGACACACTTGCTGCAGTCCTTTGGGCAGTACTGGAAATCATGCAGAGCTCCTTTACATCCTGCAATGTCTAAGTCTTCAGGCAGCATTAGAGTATTTCCTTTGCATCTGCCTGTCAAGAAACAAGCCATGGTAACTAATGCAAGTGACATCCTTGGGATGACCACCATATTCAATGTACAATCTGAAAACCAACACAGATTCCCATTTGCAGAGAAACCAGTTGTCTACTGTGTTAAAAGCAAGCATCAGTGGAAACACATCAGGCCCACATCCAAAATTCTTCCATGGTCCCAAACAGCTTGATTTCCGGTTTAAAGCCTTGTTCTTTGTTCAATATTAAGTAACAGTTAAACTGATACTACAATCCACTAATGTCTGAATTTCTTTGAGACAATGGGGATGTCAAAGTGTAAGTCAAAGAACAGCTGTGAATTATGAAGTACAGCAGAACTGTGCACAGTTGTCCAGACATGGCTTAATCAGTACCGCATAGAATGAAAGAGTCACTTCCCTCTGCAGTCCAGGAAGTTGTTGGATCATCTCTGCCATGAGAGCACACTGCTGCCATCCACCAGGAACTTCAGATCCTTCTCTGCAAAGCTGCTTTCCAGCCAGCCAGCTCCAGCATATAACTGACATGAGACGTTATTCCAACTCAGGTGCAAAACTTGGCATTTTGCCTTCATTGAACTTCACAAGGTTTCCTTCTTCTCTTTTCTCCAACCTGGTAACATGTTTCTGAATGACAGCAGAATCCTCTGGCGTAGCAGCCACTCCTGCAAACTTGCTGCAAACTTGCTGAGTGCAGCTCAGTGTCCCATCACCGACATCAGGAACCAAGATGTTCAACAACACAGGACACAGCAGCAACCCCTCATGTATACTGTTAGTGCCTGGCCTCCAGCTGGATGTCATGTTGCTGACGACAACCCCTGGGCCCAGCAGGTCTGACAGTTTTCAGCCCACGTCACTGTTCATTTATTTCATCCATACTTTGAAAGACTGAGTATGAGTAGATTATGGGATACTGTCAAAAGTCTCCCATAAAGTCAAAATAAATGACACTTGTTGCTCTTCCTTCATCCCCCATGGTCATCATATCTCACCATGGAAGACCATTAGGCTGGCAAAGTATGTCTTCTCCTTCATAAATCAATTATGATTACTCCCAATCACTTTCTTGGCTTTCACATATTTGCAAAGTATTTCCAGGAGGATTCTCTCCATCACCTTCCCAAGGAATGAGGTGAGGCTGACTTGCCTGTAGTTCTCCAGATCATCCGTCTTGAAAGCAGGGATGATGTCCACTTTCCTCCAGTCCTCAGGAACCTCCCGTGATAGCCATGACCTTTCAAAGATAATTATTAGAGACTTTAAATCTCCTACAATTAGTACGTAAGTAGAATTTTTAATGTAGATGATGGGCAGATGCCATGATAAAGAGGATCAGTATAAACTCCTCCACTCCTCAGTGAGTAAATATGGCAGAAATGCATGAGAAAGAGAGAGATACTACTTTCTGTTGCTGGAAGAAACTATTGTCTAAAAGATAATTCTGAAGCCCAAATCAGCTGTTTATTAGCATTTGATCAGATATGTTCTTGCATCTGTAATAGAGTCCACACCAGAATAAAAGGAAAGGCCCTACTGGAACCATCCTGACACAGACTGATAGTCACAGATCAATAATGAGATGCCACAGAATTTCATGGTATCACTGTCATGATGAGTGAGCTCAGGTTTTCTGCCACTAATGGCAGCCTGTGCCCTAACTCAGGAAAAAGCAAGCTAGCTAGTAGCTGAAAACACAGGAAATAAAGCCTAGAGTACAGCTTAGGAGAGAGTGATGTCAGGGAAAGATGCTGAACTGTGGAACAGTCTATTGGAAGTACAAAAAAAAATAAAGATTCGAAGTCTAACCATTGTCTGCGTACATAAAAAATACCAACACCTGTACCACAGATAAAGGAGGTAATGCACTCTGCTATATTCACACACACAGGTAAACACACTTATCTCCCAGAAACTATGGGGTTTAAACTGAATTTTCTCTTCAGATTATATCTGTAGGAAACACCGTTGTCATCCGCTCTGCATTTACACTTTTGAGGTGTAAGTGGTTTGTTAACTCCACAAGCCTTGCTGATTGTAATCTGACAACCTAGAGGAACAATGGATAAGAAAAACAAAGACATGCTTTGAGCAGCTCCTAGAATGGAAATGTATAAAACCATAAGGAGTAATTGCCTTATGTACATGCTTTTAGGATAGTGATATTTAGAATAATTAGAAGGCAGATGTTCTAAAATTCATGGTGAATTTCAATAGACCATACTATCAAGGCAGACTACAAGTATATAAATGGATCAGAGTAAATTAGATTTCTCCAATAAATTGAATTAATTTTGCTCAGCAAACCTTCTTTAATTATTATTTTGACTGAAAGAGCAGCAGCTACAAAAGCTGTAACTAAAGTTTCATGGAATTTGTTAGGTTTAACACATTTTCTTTTTCAAATTAGTATTGCATTAATTATGGTTCTGGGAATGTACTATATTGCTACCTGTAAATTATTCCAGAACAATAAACACAATCTATAATATGTCCAAACCCATTACATATTCTTGCCATCAAAGTCATTGCCTGTATTTGTTGTGATATTTTACTTTATTTAAAACACATGAAGTGATAAAGGCAACTTCTACCTAATAAACCAACTGCAAAGAAAAATCTACAGTTACCTTCTGATCCACTGAGCCAAAGCCTAGGGTGCTTAGCTACCTTGGCCCCTTCCCCTTCTCTTTGCTTTTTGTTTCTTTTGTTTGTTTATTTCTCCTTACAAAATGAATGCCAAGAAAAACTATGCCAGAAAAGACCACTTGTGAGAAATAATCTTAAAAGCGCTGATATATTTTTAGACAAATATTAGAATAGTTTTAATGTTTTGTGACAGTGAGAAAAAAATTGCCGAAAGATTGTTCAAATATTCTAGGGCTTACCTATGCTAATTATTTTGCTGGAACAATTTTTAATTACTTCAACATCAACTTGACCCTTATTTAAAGAAGAAAACCTATGGATATAGGGAACTCAAGCATTTGTCCCTCCCTGCTCTGAGACTGCTCCTTTTTGCTTGAAACAACAAAGGATTGAAAAGATTATTCCTGGTACCACAGCAAGGCTTGAACAGAAGTTGTCTGTTCACTTCTCTCTTAGTACTTAATGAAACAATAGCAACTCTTGTCTATAAATGAGTTTAATACCTTTCCTAATACACTCTGTGTAATACAATAGAACTGATGGTGTAGTAAGGGACCAGCAGCAGGGTATTTGCTGATGCTTTCTAGGGCTTCATTATTCTTGTGAAAGCAAGTTCTGGTTTTGTTCTTTAAAATTGTCACAGAGAAGAGACCTAGTACAGTTTATCTTTTTTTCCTCCCTTGTTAATATCCCTCCAAATTACTCTCTTTTTACCTATTTTCATTTTCTTAGAGACGTAAAAAAAAGCTCAGTAATGGCATTTTCTGTTTTGGAAAAAAGCCTCTTGCATCACATAATATGTGTTGTAACCTATTTTGGTAAATATCAGCTGAAGTCAAACAAAAGTTAAGTTTTATGCCACCTATGTACTGAGAGAAGTGTAACAAGAGCTTTATGCTTAAGCAACATGGAAAGGGCTACATGCTCTAGGAGGCAGAGTACATAAGCAACCAGGATCCTGTTTTCATGCTTGTTCCTGACCTATTTTCAGCCTCTCTTGACTTGTTTTCCCTTCAGCAGTCTTGTTAGATAGGTTTTTGAACTTTCCAGCACGAGGACCATCTGTGAGTATGTTTTGGACAGCACAGGTTCAACAGGGCTGTGATCTAAGTACGGTTGTCAAAACACTGATGTAATACAAAATAAAGAGCCACCACTATGTTTGATTGCTTAGATGATTCCAGTCTGTTCCTCCATCTGCATTCTTGCATATGGTCTCTCATACATGGTGCAGTTAATGAAGCTACAGCACGCAACTTTCTAAACGCGCCCCGGGAGGGAATTGGTTACACACCACTCTGCACAGTCAGATAGCGCTGGAGCACAGTCCCGACTGTGGTTCTGTTTGTTATTGTAAAGGCTCACAGATAGACTCAGCGGTGTTGAGCTCACTCTCTACTTCACTGTGGGAAACACTGGGATGTTTACAACTAGAGCTTCAAGGTCCTGTTCTAATTTAGGTCTAAGGCCCAGTTCCACGACCAAATTAACCCACTGAAATTCAGTATCAATAAGAAGCAAATACACTTCCACTCAAACACTGAGAATTTTGGTTTCCTGTAGGCAGAATGGTAAGAAAGTTTGAAACAACAGCTGCAAACAGGGATAATGAAGGAGTCTCCTGAGGCTTCCACCATGAGCTAGCCTGCATCTAGAAGTAGCAGCTTCAGTCCCTTCACAACATCTTTTTGCACCATAAAATTATTTCAGCTGTAAAGTACTATCATAAGCTGTAGAGCTTATTAAAATAATAAAAAAAAAATTTAAAAGGCAAGAACAGAATTCAGAAGGCCACAGCAATTTCCATGATATTCTATTTAACTCATTAATGACTGTTTCAAGATAATCCAATAAAAATTCTATTCAAAAGAGGAAGTCTACCTGACAGAAGTAAATAATGAAGAGATAGAAAGTACTGCTTTATATGTCTGTTATGTTTAGGGTAATATCTGAATGTCATATTTAGGTACTATTAAAAGCTTTACATGTATCTGCAAACTTCAAAAGTTTTGGATGTATGAATGCTCAGATCTTAAATTGCAAGTTCCTTTTTATTCTTGTCTTCAACACATGTATGAAAAATACAAAGATTAAAACAGCAGAAATATTACACAATGGTCTATAAATTCATTCAGCAAGGTAAGTCACCTTTTTGAAGGAGCTCTAGAATGATTCATGTGCAAAAAAGAAGCAGCTTTGTGCCGGCCTTCCTTTCTTCAACTGTTCCTGTGAAATGCAGATGTATAGCTGTAGCTCTGAAATACACTCTGAATCTAAAATCTGGTATTGCGAAATCAATCACAAGTCTCTAACCCTTTCCTTTCAGATACTATGGACAGAAGTGCAAGCTTTGGGTGCGGACAACACATTCGGAAATAACCATTCTTCTCCATGTTTCTTGAATGCACACATATTTATTTGTGGGATATTGCTATTCAAATAAAAGTTTTAAAATAAAAATGAGAGAGAATTTGACCTCCGTAGATTTCCCATCATGTATCGCTGGTGGCAATATGAGAGAGGGCCTCCTCCAACCTGGGGGAGGCCGAAGAGTCCTGNCTGGGTATCAACAATCATGTTGTTAGGAAGTGTGGTAGCCACCTGAAAGTCAGATTAGAAGTTCTTTACTGGTTTATAAGCAAAACTGTTAGTTTTCTTACAGTAAAACAACAAGACTACAATATTTCATAATAGTTATTGTACAACCAACTTAAATAGATGGTATAAGAGAGACAGACATCCATCAGGGTCTGTATTAAGGAACAGGAACATACATAAAGGCAGAAAGGTCTGTGTGAAGTGTGGTACAGGTTTTAAGTGGCTGTTCCCATTCAGACAAAAAATCAGCCTTGGCAGTAAGTGGGAGTGACAGCACCTCAGCTCACCTGTATAATTCCATGTACAAACTTCCATTTCGGAATGGTATGACTTGAGATGTGTGTCTGGTTTTGGATCAGCTAAAAGAAGCAATATTACTGTGATAAATCTTCTACTACTTCCATGGAGTTTGAGGATGGCTAAAATAATTGTATTTTTGCATCCTATTCCCTTAAATGTGCAACTTACTGTAGTTGATGTGACAGTTAGACACTTGTAATGTAATTCACAATACTAGGTTTTAGAGAAAACATTTATTTCTGAAGCACAGCTATACATCTGCATTTCAAGACTGTGTCACTTTTCCATTTGTCCCATTTCTCCTGGTTAACTCATCTTTTTCATAACCACCACTCATTCTCAATATGAAAATACGAAATATATTGCATAGTATAGCAAAAATACGAATATATTGCATAGCATCTACAAATTAGACACTCCTGAACAAAACCATGTGACAACAAAAAACATTTCTTTTTGGCCATCTGCCAATCCTATGTAGTTATTAAATCCAAAGTGAAACCAAAAGACCACATTTAAGTAAAGATTTATTAGAAAAGTATTTGAAGAACATGGATACTTGAATGTTATGATGAGAATATTAAGCCCTTCAAAAATCAGGAGTCCTTGCTTCTTTATTACAGTATTTTACTGGAGGCATGCTAAATACCTTATGAAAAAGTGAATTTAAAAACAGCAGAAGGGGAAGAATAAATTGCTTTATTCTCAAGAATGCGTATTTCCATAAACTCAGTCACTTGTTTTAGGAGGTCTATACAACTTCCTAGAGAGCAATTCCATTTGATGACAAACATACTACAGTATCAGGTAAACAAACCTTATACTTCCAGAACTAAACTGTTCTATAGGTCAGGAAGAATCTGTCAGTAAAGTAAGTTAGCTAAACAAACTAGTATTCTGGTTTTTTTCCTTCTCTTTCTCACTTCTCCACAATTTTTACCACCACCTATAACTCATATATTGGCCAAATAGTATAAAAACTATTCACTTCTACTGAGTTTACTTGTCCTGCCTATTTTATGATAACAGCATTATAACTGTAATTTTCTTTAAAAAAAAACCTTACAAAAACTCCACCAAACAAAACAAGCTCAACCAACCAACCAACCAAAAGAACCAAACCAAAAACCACAAAACAAAAAGCCACTGAAAAAGCCCACTCCAACTGTTTCATGACAAACATTATCTTGTGGAATTACTGAAGAGTCGAGTGAAAGAAGGGTGAATAAATAGGAAAAAAATATTTTTACTAAGGCACATCTAGTAAAACACAGGTGTCCCATGGAATCAGTTGGATTTCTGTTACCAAATTCAACAAGAGTACAATTGGATTTTCCCTAAGGGAGAACACAACATTACATTGCTTTTGAGGTTAATATGCAGGTTATGTAACATGCATGCAAGAGAGGAATTTTTATATTTGACATAGGTGCAACTAATTCCATATGTGTTTATAGCACAAAAGTAGAATATACGCATGCATGAATTGCTTAAACATGTTCAAACTCTGTTTTGCTTATCTGTGCAAGATGCTCTGTTAGAACTGATGCCTTTGGTAAATAAAACACTCCTAAAAATGTATTTCTAAAAGTATTTGCTAGAAATCATCAGACTGGATCAACTACCTGTGTTAAAAGATTGAATTGGCATTTTTCCTATTCATTAACATTCATAACATAGCAGTTACGCCTTCCAATCTGTCTCCCTGTCCCCAAATTCCCATCCAACCTTTTACCGGCCTGCTACAACCAGTATCTCAGATCTCCTTCTTTGCTTTGGACACTATGTACAGTAAAAACAACAACAAAAAAAACCCAGATGAAAACAAAACAAAACAAAACAAATAAAAGAAAATTTATAAAAGAAATTTATATTGCAGACTCTTTGGCTCCTTGACAAACGTTGCTCCAAGTCTGCTCTGTCAATAGATCACCAACAATCTGTCATTTGGAGACCTGAAATATTTTCATCACCACTGATCAAAAGCCAAGTAGTTCCTCCCTGGATATTTTTAGAGGGGAGACCTTGCTGAGAGAGTCTCAGGCAGAGTGATCCATCAGCAATGTCAGCCTGAGGACTCCAGTGGGCAGAACACAACTGTAGAGGAAACCCTGCTCCCCATCACTGGCCAGTTCTCGTTTGAGTAAGTAGTTATAGGGACTTCATACACAAGCAGGAAAATCAGGTTCTTTGAAGTGCCTTTGCTCAGCCAGCTTCCCAATGAAATGACACCAGAATGTTCAGGAGGTAAGAGATGCTAGGCCTCAAAAATCCAAGATGTCCCAAAATCTTAAAAGTAGGTCAAGTTTATGTTGCACTTAGCTGGCACTGTCAGGTATAGCATATTCCTCAAATACTAGTGTTGCACTCGCTCACAAAAAAAAAATTTACATACATAAACCTTATTCTGGAAATCAAATTAAATTACTTTACATATCTGTGCAAAGTTTTATCCATTCTAAGCTAAACTGAAGGCATAAAACATGATCAAAACCTGGAATTTTGTTTTTACCACACAAAAACAGACGTCTCCTCTGCTCAGTTCAAATACTGCTATTCTAATACACATGAAATAAAAGAAGTATTTATTACTTACTACCAAAAATTCACATCTCTTCACACAGACTGGCAACAAAAAAAAAAAAAAAAAAAAAAAAAAAAAAAAAAAAAAAAAAAAAAAAAAAAAAAAAAAAAAAAAAAAAAAAAAAAAAAACAAAAAAAAAAAAAAAAAAACCAAAAAAAAAAAAAAAAAACCAGCAAGACCGATACATGCACTGTACCTCCAAGACTTAGGGATAGAAAAGTAAGAATTAATAAGCAGATTACTCTTGGCTACTTTTAATTAAAAGGTATTTATAGAGAGGGAACATGTAAGCCAAGTAATCAAAACTCAACCTCAAGAAAGGCAAAGAAGAAATGTAAAGGTTACATTTTACACCACAGCTTTCCACTTCATCCACATAAAGTACCTGCTGAACAGATCTATGCTACGTAAGATACACAGAATATAAGGAAATGTTTGTCCTTTCTGAAATGAGGAGTATTAGCCATCCTTTGGGTGTTCATTATGAGAGTCTGCATTGAGAATTAAGTGCACAGGATCCCAGTGGAAACACTCAGGGGCTAACGAACTTCCATAATTTGACCAGAATTGCATGCTTTGGAAAATGTTTTTATTGAAAAAACCTATGTAATGACACATATTAGGAAGGCCTATATACCTGAGAGTATTAAACAATTGCTTATCAGAATAGTGCATTATGATTCACAAATATACTATGGCTTCATGATACCAAAGATTTTTTGGTGTCATGACTCCACTTTTAATGCCAGTGCTTAAAACTTGTGATTCTAAATTTACCCTTTGATTAGACATGCATGTTTCTAATTAAGCTCAACCTGTCCATTCTTCTTTGAACAGATTAAAGTCAGAGTCCCCCAAGACTCTTGAGACTCTGTGCAATAATTTACTTGTTCTTGGTAAAGGCAATAGAAGTCAGAAGTGAAAAATAAGTGCAATAAGCTGCCAGGCTTGTCAGAAACACTTTCAACCAAAAATACATACTAGTGAACCTGTAAAATCTGTAAGGGACTATCAAGTTTATTATGGCAGAAAAAAGAGGAATTGGTGTTGCCTATCTCCTATGCATTCAACTATAGGATGCCATAAGTCATCAGTAAAATGAATGTATGTGTAGTAGTTAAGCCTCGAAGTCGGTGGAAGACTACAAACCCTTCTCTTTTTTTCCCAGAATGGGCCAAACTTTATCTTCTGAAAATCACACAGACATAGCTGAGAGGCACCTGGAATTAACCTGGTGATCCCTAAGCAGGACAGGACTTCCAACCCTGTTACTCAAAATCCATCTGTTGGGAACATTAACACAGTTAAATGTCAGAAGTAAAGAAAACAGAAGCCAGCAGTCTTCTGTTGCTGTAACTGTAATGAAAATTTTGAGAATGCATTCTGTATTTTTGACACTTATAAAAAAGAGATGCACTATCACACTTCCAAGTTTTGCCCTGTACCATCAGATGACATACATCAGCACTGCAGTGGAAACCCACATATAAAATCACATTATTCTTGTAACTCAGGCTTCAAAACCATTTGCAGCAAGAATGCCACGATTCATCAATTACTGTCAACCTCCTTCATTAAAACACAAACTTTTTAAAATACCCAGAACTTCTTTTGTTCTAGTCACTTCATTTCTAAGAACACTAGGTCAGATGAGGTTAGGCACTGAACTGAAGGTTCAGGTCACCATCATGGGATGATTAAGGATACAGGTGCCTCATCAGAAATACTCAGAAAGTATCAAATATGACTAATCATTTTGTCAAAATTTGTCAAAATGATCACAGACTAACCTAGATTTTGATTTGTAAGAATTCACTAGATATACCACTCTGTATTTAGTACCTACACTGTTTAGAAGCCCCAACTCCAACTTTCCATGAGACATCAACTTCTCAATCGCACAGAATCTCACCTATTACGGTATCACGCCATGTACAAATTAGATTATGCCATTAGGCATGTTCAAAAGATGTCCTGGAGATTGGCTGGCATAAGAAATGTGATAAAGTGATGGTGTTATGAATGTCTCCAAGTATCTGCTTATTTAAAGAACTGACTCTACAAATTCTGGCATACAACACAACAAGGTTTGTATAGGCAAGATTTACATGTTTAATCCTGAGCCATTTCCATTGCTGAAAACCTTTAAGCTGTTGTTTCCTTAGATAACCATTCTCTAACCTAGCATTCTGCCTTCTCACTCTGTTCTTCACTGAATATGAACATCCATATCTAATGTCATGACATTTTTCATGCGAAAAAAAATGAGCATGAAAAAGTAGGTAAAGCAACAGTCAACCTCTTGGCAAGAAGAACAATTATTTTTGAACAACGAAATTTGACTGGGACAACAACAACCTGCTTTCAAAGAAACCTGACTACTACCCAGCCAACTACAACATGCCAGGATTTGGTTCATGTATGCCATTTTCAGAGAAGTTACACTCTTTGCTCACATAAATATAAAATAATGCATATATTAAGAAAAACAAACAAACAAGAAAACCCCCAAAGCCACCTATAGATCAGCTAGCATATCAGAAACACACACACTCATGAGTTCCTGCATTTTGGCAGAAAACTGTAAAGAAAAACTAAAAGCTTCACATGTTCTGTTTTTAACATCTAGTGCATGTTTTCTTGCCTTTCAGATAGCCAGCTTCAAAAATTGTAGGACTCTCTTAGGAAGCAGGAATTAAAATACCTTGAAATTCATGGTCTGGAGCCGTGAGTTACCTCTCAGACCATCCTTGCCAGTCACCCTTCCAAAGTGCTTGCTGGTTCTGATGGAAAGAAAAACTTCTAAAGGGTGAAGATTAGAAACTTCAGTCATCCTACTGGAGCTAAAAGGTACAGCAATTTTCTACCACCAGACTGAAACTTATTTCAAATTATCTTCCCAAGTATCTTAGGAATTTGAAAGAAACTATCTAATATAAATCTAATATAAATGAACATATAAGGGTTAAGTCTTATTCAGTGGGTTCAAAAGAATTAAGAACCCCATCAGAATATATATTTACACTACCTGTTTATTTCATTTGGCTCCCTTCAAAAATTTAGCCTTAAAGAGATAATTTTGGCTACTTAATTGAGTAACAACTGACTGTATTAGAATACGAGAATGTACCCATGGCTGAAAAAAGATGTTTATGTTACATTAAGCAAGCATATTTAAGTTACACTGTCAGTTTCCAGAAGTAATTTTCTTGACCAAAAGGAAGTTGCTGTACCGTGAAGATTTTTGGGAAACGAAGAAATCAATTGTAAAGTTGGCAAGAAAAAAAAAGAGTGGAAGGGAAAAACATCAAAAATATAGGAGAGGAAAATGCAAAATCTTCCACTACAAAACATTTTATGTAAAGCCCCTTTGGGTCTCAGATGTTCTTGATTTTGGATGCTACAAGTCAAACTCTGCATATTTGTGGCTTCTTAAAATGAATTAAAACAAGTGGAAAATAATGCATTATATAGTAGAATTATTATGATTAACACAATAAACCAAAATAAAATGTAACATCAAACATGGTTATTTTATATATTATTTTTAGAAAGGTAACACCCTTTTGGCAGCTCTGAGAGGTACAAAGTTTTAAAGTTGCATTAGAGACCTGGGGGGTTTCTTGGGGGGGGGTTAGGTTGGGTGGGTTTTTTGGGGTTTTTTTTCAGAAGCATCAATAAAATAGGCAGTGACCAAAAGGACAAGATAATACATTCTGTTCCATGCTTTATGTGTCTTGATGTTATTGCTTATTACTATAATAGAATTTTGTAAAGTAGAATGGGCAGATTAAGAGTCAGTAGGATGTACTAGAAGTTACCCTGACAAGAGCAATTTAAACAAATATTAAATGCTCGCTCTCATAGATAATGAAATGTTTCTGTTTCTTAGTTTTTGACTAAACTGGCAGTTCATACAAGAAAAAAAATATCTATTAACATGGCAACTGGTTTACATATAGACAGATACCATATTTCCTTTTCAATACTATTGACCTTAACTTTTGTCCAGCATAGTGCCAGAGAATCTGCTTTTACTACCCATTCACTACACAAAGTTAGCACATCCCAAAGGGATAGACGAAATTGTTTCAGTGTGTCATGCTGCACTCAGATTTCTTTCCAGGTGAGCCTAACTACCAAGGAGCCATTTAGCCAAAGGGTCCTGTGGTTCTGCAGTGCGTGAGCAGAGGACTACATACCTGTGCTGCATGCAGACTTCCTATTCACATGAAAGAAATTACTTTTCCCGTCATGCCCCCATGAAAAAAAGGTCAGAAATATAATGTTGTTCCTGGTATAATGTCTTCTGTCATGACAAAAGCAATCTTTTCTTTAAGAGCAAATGTGGTTTAGTCCTATTTGAGAGTCATTCTGCCACTTAAATAAATTTACCATATTTAAAAATGCTGCTTCTATTAAGGTCTATTGTTTACTTGTATTTATTAATAATTCTACTACTAAATTTAATACTGTGCAGTTAAATAAGCATCCAAAATTCATCCTGTAATAAGATCTTACTGAAACCTTCAAAGAGAAAAAACAATCACTTTCATTTTTGTCAAACCTCAGCTGTAACTTCAAATATCAAACTCTTCATGACTTACAAGGACAATCAATAAGCATCAAAACCACATGTCCTTATTTAAGTAAAGAGTACTGTAATAATGCATCTTCCTTATCTTGCTGATACTCCTGAAAACAGTTGCTTCTAGGATAGAAACATATGCTTGAAATCCTAACAAAGATATGCTGGAATTTCCACAAGTGATCGGCTCTTAAAAATCATCACACTGAACCATGAAATAGAAAATGTATCTGAAATTTAGTGCAAAATTTAACACTCATGAGTTCCGCTGATTGTGTTATCTGCTCCATTTACATGCCAATCTACACCCCTACCTAAAAATGCTTTTCTTAAAACCCTTAAAATAAACTACTCCAGCACTTCCTTTGTAGCATAAGTTGATTTTACACGTGTCTTGAGAAACAAATACTAAACACCGAACCACAGCCATTAAATTGATACCATCCATCAGCAAAGGTAAATTATGCAAATCAGAATTATGCAAACACCTTTTTTTTAGTTGCTACTATTTCTATTTTGTGCAGCTGTCTGTTAGAGTTCATTACGTGAGGATGAAATTATTTTAGTATCATTATAAAAAAGAACCGACAGCAAAAGTCAGAGGCTTGTATCACCGATGAGCTATTTATTGCTTTTAACATCTATTAAGGCACCTGACAAACAGAACTCAAGCACTGTAGCTGGAGTCCTCTCCCAAAAGCATCTTTCTTACAATCCACAAAAAGTCAAGCAACTGGCATTTGGGAATAAATACTTTGCTTCCTACCAGCAGCTTTGGGGGGTATTTCCCTCGGTACGTATACATAGCACAGCCCGCTACTCCTTTTTTTCAAGCCTCTCTTATATAACAGACTGCAAAAACCATCTCTGAACAACGTGATCAAGATGCGATCTCCTGTTTTGGAACTACAACATCCAATATAATCACATTCAACCCAGTCCCGAGCTATTAATCAAATTCTTACTAATGACGATGATCGATCGCAAGTTCTCTGCAGTTTTGCAGCGGATAGTCAGTCAAGGCTCCCAAAGGATCAGGTCATTCACAGACCAAAATGAGACAGCTTCACCAACTTGGCTCAGAAATTAGTCTTACAAGGGTATGATCATCATATAATGTTTTGCTTAAATATCACAGTCTTTCTAGGTGGTTTGGGTTTCGTGTTGGGGCTCCTCCCCAGATAACCTGTGTATAGGCAACAAAAGCCGAAAGCCACTTGAGTCTCAGAGGCCCACAAGGAGGATATACAGCAGCTTTCTCTGGAGACCTGCCCTTAACCCCTTCGTGCGATATCATTCATACACTGGCCAACTAACTAGGCTGTCTGAAAAAGATAAACCCAGCCTACGTGAGTTACATAATCAGTTTATTTTTTAAGACAGGATGAATATATCCTTAAGTACAGAATGACAAAGATTTTTTTTTTCCATCTCTTGATTTTGCAAAAGACACAACAGACTTACATAAACTCCCTGTAATTCTGGGTTGTCCTCTCTCTGTCTTGAGGTACGTAAGTCTTGACGTACCCTATGGAGAGGTTTGCTACAAAGCAGAGCTCAGGCTGACTCACTGTTTTCACTTTACATATAGGCTACCTATACAGACTTTGAAAATAAACCTGCGATGTGAAGTTTTTACTTTACCTTGTTAAGGCAAATAAAAAGACATACGTGTTTTAATGGGCACGGATATCAGTTTCTACAGCCAACAAAGTTAAGAGCTGGGTGTTCAATAAAGGTGCCTATTCCTTTCTAAATATTTCTTTCAAGTTTTGGATTTTTTTTTTCTGTAATGCATAGGGTTAACCGTGACACCCGGAATCCAAACAAAGCACACCCCAACAAAGTATAAGAAAATGTATCTGCACAAGATACTGTATACACTCTTCCATGTATTCGTCCTTCCAGTCCCTCCAGGGGAAATTTAACATGGTTTCTAAAATTATCTCTCTTAAGGGTTTTTTCATTTTTCTCCAAGATCCCCGGCCAGATGAATTTGTGTATTGCATGGACTGCCTGTGCCGCTGCACCTCCTTCCTCTGTGGTGACTTGATTCAGCTGAAGCTACGATTTGACCGATCGATGCAAGCACATTACACATCAGAATAAGAGTAAGGTAAGGGTAAAGGAAAGAAAAGCATCTCTCCTTTCAGCCATTAAATATAGATCAACGAAACATCACAGCGCACATCGCGGCTCCCCTCCCCACCCCCTCCGCCCGCTCCTCGAGCGCAGGATTTCGCAGACGGTGGCTTCAAAGGGAGAACACACACCCCACACACCCCTCCGCACACACACACAGACACACACAGAGACATATACAGGCAGCACAGACACACAGAAACACGCAGCAGCCGTCGCTCGGAGCCGCCCCAGGGCCCGGGCTCCGCGCAGGGCCGGGCGCTGCCCCCGCCCGCGGGTCTCCGGGCCCCTTCTTCTTCTTCCTTCTCTTCCTCCTCCTCCTTCTCCCTGACCCATGACTTCACTGCCGTAACGAGCACATTAGTGCAGGGCGTCGGGAGACACGGTGCCGCGGATGCCCTACATAAGCAACGACTAACGTAGAAAGAAAGGGAGGAAAGCGATGGAGGGGGGGAGGCCCGGGAGAAAGAACCATGAGGAAATAACGCACTTTGTTACCTTTCGGCTGAAGGCACAAACACCGCTCCTTGCAGCCCAACCCAGCCCGGCTGCCTCGCCGAGGGGAGCAGCGCAGGACCCCGCACCAAGAAGAAATATCACGCAGGCGGGAAGGGTGTGGGGGGGGAGGGGGACGGACCTGGCACCATTACGGTGCCTGTCGTACTCACCGATCGGCGCCGATTCAGCCTGCTTGCTCCCAAACATATACCAAAACCCAACAGCAAATCCTCAGTCCGCTAGGCAAGAATGAAGGGGGGAACCNCTCCGCCCCTCCCTGCCCGTCCCCTCCCCAGCAGGAGCGCGCCCGCCGCGGCCGAGCAGCCGGCGCTGGGGTGGGGAGAGAGGGGGGCCGGCGGCCCCGCTACCGATGAAGCGCCGCCGCTTGTGCCGGGCGGGGCTGAGGTAGGGCCGGGCCGGGTCCCCCAGCCTCGCCGCAGAGGGGAGCGTCCCCTTGTTCCCCCAGACTCCCGTGGCCGGGGGGGTTCTGATTTACTGGGGAAGGGGGAAGCAGGGCGGAGGGCGCAGGTGTGGGAGCGCACTCAGGGGCGGGGGTTGTCGGTGGGGAGCAGCCCCTGGGCAGTGACCGCGGCTCCTGCTGTCATGGGTTGGGAACTTGAGGTCTGCCAGCCAAAACGGTGACAGCAACCGGGAAGCAAGAGCTCGTTCCCTGGCTCGTGTCTACCTCGGGTCTCTGCTCCCATGCTTGGGAAACCTAGGTGGGAATCCTACCATGTTTTCAGAAGTCTTCTTGCGAGCAAATAGGATAAGGAATATGGAAGTCGTGTTTTACTCCTGTGCACGCTTAACCCTTCGCTGAGAAACTTGTGTGGAATGCAATTGCAGCACTCACCTGAAAGTTGCCACTCCACGGCTCCTTTCAACTCGCAGCTCGGAGTTTTGGTACCTGAACAAAACCACGAATTTTTTTGGGTTGTTGCCCGGGGTAACCGCTGCTAATTCACGCTCGCAGGGGGCTGAGCATCAGCGCGACACTGGGGTCAGGCACGGGCACGGCTGAGTCGCCCGGGCAGCGCCTACAGCCGGTCATTTGTCGCCCGACCCCGCGGTCCCAGCACCTGCCCCGCAGGGAGGGACCCGCGTGTCCCCGGGCGCCAGGGGCGGCCAGGCCGGCCGCTCCCGCGGGACACGGCTCTCCCATCCCTCCTCCCTGCACCCCTCCAGCCCCGCACCGCCGCGCTGGGTAGGTCATGACGAGCCCCGCAGCGGGCTCGGCAGCGGTACCTGCCGCCGGGCTGAGCCGAGGAGGCAGCGGTGCGGGCCGACCGCCGCCACCGGGCTGCACGGCGACTCGCTGCTGCCACCTCTCGCTTGGCGTTCTCGCAGCTTCCCCAAAATCTCCTGCGAGCAAAAGCTTCACCTGGCTGAAGTTCCATTTCTCCTCACCGACTGATAGTTGCGTTGGCTACCCCTCCCTTAGTCTCATGGGAGGGCCGGAGGCTACATCCTCCCAGGGCCAGAACGCCTTGTTTTCGGCCTGAGGTCACTTTTTGGGGGAAGGGAGTTATTTCCATATTTATAGGACCATATGGATGACTAGTGTATGTCCTTTCCCCGGGTTAGGTGAAGGTGGCNGAACGACGGCCCCGGGCTTCACCGCAAGGTCCTGACCTTGCCCAGCTGCAGCATCTTCGGCTTGCCCCCCCCCAGGGCGTGCGTGTGCGCCCGTGTGCGCCCGTGTGTTCCCGTGTCCGTGCGAGCGCGCCGATCCGGCTCCGAGGGGCTCGGCCGCAGGACAGCTGCCCGCTGGCTGCCGGGGCGAGGAGGGCTCGGCATCCACCGCCCCGCCGNTTCACGCTCGCAGGGGGCTGAGCATCAGCGCGACACTGGGGTCAGGCACGGGCACGGCTGAGTCGCCCGGGCAGCGCCTACAGCCGGTCATTTGTCGCCCGACCCCGCGGTCCCAGCACCTGCCCCGCAGGGAGGGACCCGCGTGTCCCCGGGCGCCAGGGGCGGCCAGGCCGGCCGCTCCCGCGGGACACGGCTCTCCCATCCCTCCTCCCTGCACCCCTCCAGCCCCGCACCGCCGCGCTGGGTAGGTCATGACGAGCCCCGCAGCGGGCTCGGCAGCGGTACCTGCCGCCGGGCTGAGCCGAGGAGGCAGCCGTGCGGGCCGACCGCCGCCACCGGGCTGCACGGCGACTCGCTGCTGCCACCTCTCGCTTGGCGTTCTCGCAGCTTCCCCAAAATCTCCTGCGAGCAAAAGCTTCACCTGGCTGAAGTTCCATTTCTCCTCACCGACTGATAGTTGCGTTGGCTACCCCTCCCTTAGTCTCATGGGAGGGCCGGAGGCTACATCCTCCCAGGGCCAGAACGCCTTGTTTTCGGCCTGAGGTCACTTTTTGGGGGAAGGGAGTTATTTCCATATTTATAGGACCATATGGATGACTAGTGTATGTCCTTTCCCCGGGTTAGGTGAAGGTGGCCCATCCACCTGTGACAAAATCGGTCAGTTACAGCTGAGGGTGATTCAGCCTGGCAGCACCCCTCAATGCCAATCCAGACTTCGCCCAACTACTAGGACTTGAAGGAAGAGCACCTCTGGGCTCCAATCTAGAGGAAGCCCAAAAGCTCATTGTCAGGTTCTGGTATGGCATGTCTTGATGGCTGCTAGAGGGGAGCTTGCTGGTGGCAGAACACAGTGGCCAATCCAGTCTTGACTTGAGTAGAGAAGTGACCAACTAGCCCATTGCCTGAACTTTTGGTTGGACCAAAAGTTTGTTTTGTCTGCCAAGTGCAAGACCCTGGGTTTGTGATTCCCAGCCTGAGACAGGGATCTAATTCTGAACTGAAAATAGTGTATCACCCAGTAGTTACCTGGAGTCACTATCTTACAGTTAAACTTCAATATGTACTTGATAATAACACTATCACTGGGTGTCGCAGTATCGTAGATACACCATAGCATCATGTGATCTACCCTCTGCAGCTCAGCCTCCTTTTCAGAGCTGAAAGGTCTTTCTGTCAATAAAGGTAAAGGAGATTGAAAGACTAGAAGTAGGCTGTGTCCTCCTTCCATTCCCCCTCAAATATTCCTATGTAATAGGGACATTTCATGGCCGTGGGGATTGTACACATCTGACCTAATTTTAGGGTGAGTAATGTGTGCTAGTGAAGAATGCACCTAAGACATCTGATTCTCCCCACACTGCAGGGGTTACCCAGCTGGCTATATTGATCTGAGTAGTTAGTATGGAAGCTGCTAGCCTGGAAGATAAACACAGTAGCAATAAAGGGGTATAATAATGTAGACCCTCTGCAGGGAAAATGAGGCATGGAGGAAGAAGGGTTTTGGAGGAAGAAGGGTTTTAGAGGAACCTGGGAGGAGTCTGAAATCTGTTTTTCTCTCACAAGGTTTCCTCCTTTCACATCACAATTTTGCATGACAGGGATTTCATCTTAAGATGTAGAAAGATTCAAAAAGCTTCTCCTTTTTCTGTCACTTTCCACCCCTGATTCTCCTTCTATCACCTTTTCAATATTCCCTGATACCAGGTGAGGTCACAGAAGGGGCTGGGACCAAGTCCTTCTTGTGGATATGGAGAAACGGAACAAGGGAATTAAATCAGAGTTACAATATGGCCTTTTAGTGCTGTTCCTGCTGTCACAGAGGAAGGGTAAAAGAGAGCAGTGAGGGGAAAAAATGTGAAAAGCAGTGGGATCAACTTCTGGAAGATGAGGCCCCATCTACAGTAGGTATCGTCTGCCAACTTCATTCTCAGTGACTAAACCTCTTCTTCTGACAAGCCAAAAGCATATGTAGGTGGAAGCTGTTCACTTTTTTGGTCAGCTCCAGACTTCTCAGATATAGATAGTCTGTTTTCTCAGGCTTCTCAGGTCTGTACCTAGGAATGGTGTATCTATCCTAATCTTTGGTTAACTTCCCTGAGGGTTTGTTTGAGTTGGTTTTTTTTATTTTTTTCCTTGAAAAAGATGGAAAAATAAAAGGAAAATATCATATTGAGGCAAATATTTTCTAGCACAGGAAGTGTAAAAGCATCTTTGCCATTTATATGTCTGTTAGATTTACAAAGGTTTTTGAGGCCTCCAGTTTCTATTTCATCAAAGTAATGACAAGTAAAAATTTTAGAAAACAGTAAAAAAGAAGTAGTAACATGAATAAAGTTAAATACAGTGATAGAATTTTCAGATCATTAGTCCTCCAAATGACTGTATTATAAAAAAAAAAAAATAGTAGTAACAAATTGTTCAAGCTTAGGCTCAAGGGTTACATCTTACAATAGCTGGTTACCAGCAATACTTTTCCCATCCTGCTAACTAAATATATATCTTTTTCTTTGTGAAGAATTTCATCATGAGGTAAAGGATGAAGCTAGCATTGGAGGAACACAATGAAAAGTCCATTAGCCAACAGTTAGATGAGGTATCTAAAATATGGGATACCTAGACATTAGTTGTGTCTGCATGTTCTGTCTCAACATAAACCATATTTAATTTTTGTTTGATCCTTCTTGGAAAAGAGTTTGGAAGCTTGAATTTTTGGACAGATAGGAAAGCATTAATTTGCTGTTTTGACTTTCTTTAAGATTATGTTTACATTTAAGTGTGTACTTCATATGAAGATTGTTGAGATCCTCTGTCATGGTCCAGGTCCAGCAACTTCCTTTGTCATGCTGGAGTCAGTGCGAACATTCTATACTAAAAATTTAACTGAAGTAAAACTAGGTATATGTAATATTTTCATGTTTCAGACAATCTTAACAATGAAGTTGGAAAAACTTGGTTTTGCCCTTTTTAATAAACCGAAAAATCAGCCAAGCATGACTAGTTTTTCAAGTTTAGAGCAATATTTCAAAGAAGTCATTGCAATTACTGTCTTATTCCTTTCTAAGAATTATTTCAGGGTGAAATTATTAAAAGAAATTGACAACATCCATTGAAATACATTTCAGATAAAAAAGAGCATGTTTCTTGAGACACACAGTATGGTGTCTTAATGAAACTAAGTTGGAAATGAATTTAAACAATTGGTCCAGATTCCTTTTCTCTTATCTGACTTAAATGTTATCTTTAAAGAGTCAAGTCATCATTGAACTTTAGTAATACTATATGTATTTTCCATTTCTCCTAAATTGTTGCACAGTATTATATAACAACAAAGTACGTGTAAATCCCGGGATGAGGATAATTTTCTATGCCACAATGGTGACATGACAAGAGAAGGTTTGCATGATTGTATTTGCATAAGCTTGTGTTCTGACCTCATGAAAGTATTTTTTTAGCAGAAGTCTCCTAAAGAAATACAAGGTATTTTCTATTCTGAGGCACAGCTGGCTTCGACTCTTCTGATTATGAGTAAATTATTGTTGAAGTGCTAAGCTTGACTGGCGATAGGAAGATACAATTGAATTTGTAGTACCTGCAGATTTTGTAAATGAATCTATATTTGCATTGGGAGAGAGTTGGTTTTTATGTACTGAAGACAGCTTTCAGATCCCTAGGACCTGATTGAGATTTTCTTATTCCCAGCTTCACCCACTGATGACCAGATAGACGGTTATGAAAAAATCTCTCTGAAACAGCTGGATTAAAATATTATTTGGACCTACTTTACTTTAAAAAATCATTGTAAGAATTATTATTTAGCTAATAGCTGCCATTATTTTCCTAAGCAATTTGGCATTTTGAGCATGTCAGATTTTCACATTAAATTATACAAAAGGCAAAAAATGCAATTGAATTCAATTGTCTGTGTCAATCACAAACAATAAGAACTCCTGTTCGAGGTATAGTAAGGGAACTGCGTTTTGTAATAATAAAACTTTATCTAAGTGTTCCTGATTAACGAGCTAGTTGGAGTTCTACTTAACTTCAAGGAAAAACATAGTGAAAATACTAAGAGAGTAACAGAGAATGTGGCTTCTTGTTCCTATCAATTAAACACATCTGATTTAAAGAGGGGTTGGGGTTTTTAGTTTGTGGGGGTTTTGTTGTGTTTCTGGGATATTGTCATTTGGAAGATGGAAGGCCAGAAGTTGAAATGAAAATTAATATAGTGTAAAAATTGTTATTTTCAGCATCCAGTAAAACAAAGTTTGCTGTTATAAATTCATATATCCTGTACATGCATAGGCCATTCAAAGAGCTGAATGCTCTGAAATAATTTGTAAACCCTAGCTGCATGAAGGAAAGTAATTCCTCTCTGTCTTCACATCACCCAGTATTACTAGCAGTACAATGTCAACTCAGCTGCAAATTACAATCTATGGATTGGATATCTATGAATGTTCAAAACATGTTTATCCCTATTATTGTCAACTGAAATGCCAAGCCATTCTCAGGATGCATCCCTTAATACATTTACAGCTATAAAAGCATTTAGGATTAAGGTATAACATTTACAAAACAATTGTACCTTTTGGATTCTTTTTCCTCTTCACTGTACTTGTATATTGATTAAATCCATCTCAGTGTAAAAGACCATCCTGCAAAAAGCCAAGTAGAAATCTTGCCATGGATTCAGAAAATGATGTTGTTTGAATAAAAGTTAGTGAAACCTTCTTGGACTGATTATCCTTTTATTTAATCCAGTTATGTCTGAGTTTTACTTTGTATCTTTCCACAGTGTAAAAGACTGTCTGAGTTCAAGGAACCAGTAGATTAATTATCTAGTTAGACCTCGTATTGCATAAGACTGAGCTATTACCTACCCTGAAGGCAAAATTAATGACTTGGCATTATGGAATTATGGAATGCTGGGTCATTTTCTAATCTATGCTCTATTATATTTAGTCAGTATCAGGAAAGATGAAGCTAGTTTTACTTGGCTATTATACTCCATGAACATCATGCTCCAAAAGTCACACACTTTTACCTTTTCCAACCAATGTGGTTTTAATTTTCTGGAGAGTCTTGGTGTGTTTTTCCAGTGCTCAGGAGAGCTTCTCATCTGACAGCTTTTCAGAACCTTACCCTCAGTTTCATTTGATCCACTAACAACTCTTCTGGAAACACAAACCTCTGAAGCTCCATGGGTATACAACAGTTAGCAAGGAAAACTTGCAAGAATTCTTTTCTTATGTGGCATGTCCTTGAATGTCTTAGTGTACAGGAAGATACATGGTAATATTCCCCATACCCAGAGTTTCTTGGGTGTGCTCCTGGTGCATTCAAAGCATTTCCCCCACAAGTGGCAACAAGGCTGAAGTCACAGATGGGGGCTGTCTGGAGAGCATTGTTGTCAATGTGGACACAAATTCCTCCAGCGTATCCTGTACATACTGAGGCCCAAAATACTTAATTTCCTTTCGTTTCTCAGCTGAACTCTTCTGCACTTCATAGCTGTGAAGCATATTGCCTCACTCTTTGATGTGATAATTCCCTCTGCCAGGTCTCAGTCTGCTGCGCTGACCCAGGCTGCCCGGTAAGCCTGGCAGGCGACATAGCCTCTGTCCTCCCACATGGACACTCCGCTCCAAGAGCAGGCGCTGGGTGCGACAGTCCTATTGGAGGGGTGAAGCTAGAAAGGCCTAGATGGTAACGTTGCCACTAGCCCCCATGTGGGCTGGCAGAGCCAGGTTGTTATGCTGCAGTGGCGGAGGCAAAGAATGAAAGAGGCGCTCTCTTATGTTGCTTTAGTCCATGTCTTTATTCTCCTGCCCCAAAGGCTAGGGGAAACAGGAGGACACGAAGGGAAGCAACCTGGAGCCAGATCTAATAGAATGGCCTCAGCCCCCAGGCAAAGCCCGGGGAACCAAGCCAAATGACTTGGCACAGAAATGGTGGTGAAGTGGCCCCAACTGGCAGTTGCAGTGGGAAGTTATACAGGGGGAGGAGAATGGGAGGTACAACAATACAACCAATATGGAAAAGACATACAATGACAGGTAACCAATCATAACAAACAAGAGGAGGAACTTATTTGAATCAACCAATGAGAAACATAACAGAACAGAACTTTCCAGACATTAATTAAATAAGCAATGAACCTATTATTAAACATAAGCTAACTTAACCAGTAAGTGACTTAGGGGCTAAGAGGGTTCTGGAAACAGGGAGGAGATGAGCCTTGGAGTGACACC
Organism: Aleadryas rufinucha; assembly: GCA_013397815.1. Taxonomy (NCBI): domain Eukaryota; kingdom Metazoa; phylum Chordata; class Aves; order Passeriformes; genus Aleadryas; species Aleadryas rufinucha. The sequence continues at coordinate 36,541 of VZTH01012262.1, forward strand.
CAGTGGGTGGAGAGGGTAAACCCTATCTCCTCCTCGGATCCATCCTCGAAGGCGGAACCCAAGGCTGGGAAATCCACCCACTAGGTGTCCTCCCTGATGTACAGCCCAGAGGTGGGCTGGGTCACCGCAGCATCAGTCCATCTCAAAAAAGGTTGGACTGTGACAGATCATCTGATTCATGCCTACTAGCCAGTTTTACCACTTTTTGCTACAGTTTATCTTGCATAATTGGCTATCTCTGGTCCTGTATATGATTTGTACTAGAAAGAGGTATGTTTGTCATCACGCCATAGAGTTTTCAGTAGCAAGCTTACTTCTACAAACTAAGTTGTCTAGATAGAATAATTTTCAGCAAGGAAGGAGGACCACTTGCTGCAGTTTATATGGCCATTCACCTAAGAGTTGAAAGGCTGACTGTGCAATGGATGAGTACAATACTGAGTTTTTCCTCTGAAAGTTTACAACGTCATGGTTTTCTATCTGGAAAATTAGATTTTCACAATGATGTTTTAAAAGTGAAAATAGCGAAAAAATCTGAGAGACAACATTTAAACAATTATAAATTGTTCAGCGGTACCTTTCTTAAAGGCTATAGCTCTCCCTTGTTCTTTGTGATAGTTTTCAACACAAGTTTTAAGTGCATCAAGAAAAGATGTGGTGCTCAAGGGGCAGGATGTGTTTTCCCCTCATTTCCTGTTCTACTACTGCTCTTTCAATTTCAGGATAACAGATTTTGAAGGAAAACTTGAGTTTCTTGCCCTATACTTTTTCAGCAGAAAAACTAACTGCTTATTTTCATGTAATCCTGTTATGTAAATATCTGTATTGCTGCACACCTGACCTCCCTTGTGATATTTTTAACTTAGTGGAAAACAGAAAGATATGTTTTATCAGCACCACCTGCTAAAATTAAAAAGGAAAAGATAACTGTGTTTAGTATTCTCTTACCTTTTATGAAAGAAGAAAAAAATGGAAGTAATAAGCTGTAAAGGAATACCAAATTCTAAGAGGGAAATAAGATGTTTCTAAATCCTAATGTCAGGTTTTTATTATTACTATTATTGTTTATCAAGTACCCATTAAAAATGCATTTCTATGTATTCATGTAGTCAGTAATTTTTGCTGAATTTTGGAATTTCCACAACTTCTACTGCGGCCATAGTCTATGAAAGCAACTTCAGCTGTTCAAACGTAACGTAGTCAGCCCCAGCATCAGTCATTTTGGAGAGACTTTGAAAGTGTGCTGTGACAGCTGTGATGAACTAAACAGCAAGAATCCTATTAAAGGGGATAAAGCCTTTTAACTGAGTTACAGAAAATCTTTGACATTTCCCATGTCAACTCTGTCCCTAAAGTAAGTTACTATTGTCACATACAGAGTTCAGATGGCAAATCTTCTCCTTTTTCACTCTAGGATATCAATTTAGAAATTTATATTAGATTCAGTGACCTTTGGTTATGTTTATGTTATTTTGTGATGCCTGTGAGGTTTTTCAGCTGCTATAAAGCAGCAGAGAATGGTTCTGTGGTTTTGGAACTTTGAACATATTCTGTAGAAAAATACAGGTGAGCAACTATCCATCTTTGGATTCTTTTTTCCTATTGCTTATTCCAATTAGTGATTGACAATGTAGTTGCCAATTTAACCTAATACTGCATCAAACAATTGTGTGACACAGAGTAGGCTTTGATCTTCATACCCTTAGCATGAATTGTATGGCTAGGCTCTACTTTCACTTTGTCAAGGTAGCTGTTTCTTGTAAAAAACTATTAAGCCACAAAACAAAATGTAAGGGATGTCAATATGCAGCCATGTTATTTTAGTATTACATAGTGGCTAACCCTCCTACTTTTCAAAAGCTACAGTTTTGGTTTTCATACACAGAGCTCAAAAGAAAGAAGAATCATAGAATCACAGAATGTTAAGGGTTGGAAGGTACCTTAAAGATCATCTAGTCCCAACCCCCCTGTCATGGGCGGGGACACCTCCCACTAGACCAGGTTGCTCAAGGCCTTATCCAGTCTGGCCTTGAACACTTCCAGGGATGGTGCATCCACAGCTTCTCTGGACAACGTGTTCCAGTACCTCACCCTCACAGAAAATAATTTCTTCCTAATATCTAGCCTTGATTTCCCCTTTCAGTTTGTATTCATTACTCCATGCCACTTTATAGAATGCATTGTGTGTTTATAATGGCAAGCATTAATTTCAACAGTAATGTAAATTTTATCCTTCACTTAAGTTTCACGTGTAGAAGTCAGGTATTTCAGTGAAGAAAAATCCTTTGATCCGTAAAGGATATTTCATCAGTGGTTGTTTAGCAACTTGTTCTTCAGATATAATATTGCATTAGTCTGTATAAGAAATGTGATCTGGAATTTTTACAGATCTAATAAGAATCTCAGGATTGTCACAGTGATAGGGATAGCAGATCATTAGTGTGTTTAATATATATATGAGGTGGTCATTAGAGCAGATGACTGAGGGTCAGGACAGTCTGTTACAGATAGTTGTATGGAAGCTGCAGACATATCCTGTATCTGTAGCTTCCATACAACTGGTTTCTACTGTTTCACTTATTGAATGGGGATATCAAACTTGTTAGACTAGACTGATGTTTTGGCATGAGAAACAGCATATAAGCAAGATAGAAAAACTCCCCGAATATAGGCAATGTACTCCAGCATGGGCAAGTAAGAAGAGCAACCACACACAACACAAACTGCTGTGAAAGGCAGACTGCCCTGACTATGGCTGTTTGACAGTCTTGTCTTCTCCCACCAGTTTGTCAGGTGGTGTCAGTTTTCCCTCTTATGAGTAATTGGCAAGTAAATATGTTGTTACTGGAAGAGGTGAAGTTGCCCACGAGATGCTGCAGATTAATATATTTTTTTTATGAAGAATGGCCCTGACCATTCTAGTAACAGTCCTGACTACCCTTTCAGACAGGCAGTGGGTGTTCATCAGGCTTCCAGAGCAAGGGGGAAGGCTTTTTCACTTATTATATCAAAGGTGCCTCCTTTGCCCTTGATTTCTTGTCTCTATAGATCAATGATCACCTGATTTCACTTCAACATTGCTGTCTACCTCAGCTAACTGTGCCAACCTGTTTTTAATCCCCTAACATCCTATAGTAAGTTTCATCTGTTGCCTTAAAGCCCCTTAAAGATTCTAAGAATGCTTGCTTTTTTTCTGAGACACCTGTGATACTCTTTTCCCCCCTCTGCACCCCTTCTTATCAGTTACATAAAAAGCTGATGGAACCTCTCCAAGGCCTTGAGTCATTTGTTCACTTGTGTTCCCTCATTCTGTGAGCTGGGAGATCTCATCATAGATATTGTCTCTGTTATCTCTTTTTCCTGAGGGTCTGTGTATCTAGGTGGAGTTTATTATTTTTCCTGTGTCTTCTCTTTGTTTTTTACAACAATATTCTCAAGAAATGTCCTTACATTATGATATATTTCACATATCTTTTACCTTCCACCTATCCTTAACAGTACTTATCAACATTAACACAATGTTTGGGGCAACGAGAGCTCATCTTCTTAGGAGAACTGATCTAGATGAAAAAATTAAGCCAATTCTTTTTGTTCGAGTCATTTATTAAGAGGATTCTGAAGGTAATATCACCTGGTGCTCTTGCAAGCAATAAAATGTGCTTTTTGCCGACTCTGAAGAGAGCAACAGCTATATAAAATTACTTAGATTTTTACAAAGTATTTTACTGGTAGAAGAAATGCACTGATTTTAAAAGAAAAACACTCCTGGTAACAACAAATAACTAGCCAGTTGGATTATATAATAATTTAATATGAAGACTCAAAAACAACTCCAGTCCTATGGGCTTTTAAAATACCCAATAATCTTCAGATATTTTAGTGCTGCTTTGACAACTTTTTTGCAACAGCAGCCGAGACAGTCTGCATATTCTGCACAGAACTCTCAGTATTCAGCAAAAACTGGTAAGCCAAAATATTTTAGCTGCAGCACTCTACTTTTCCCACAGTGTCTTCTTGGGCTCTTTCTAGGTAACTTACCTGCTGTAGTGCCTTATGTGAGAACTTGCTCATGCGACTTCATTTCACATGACGTTCTTTAACTGTGTATCAGAAATTATTGAAAAATCTCTGTTTTCTCCTACAGAAAGAGAATACTTGAAGAACACAAACCGTTATGTGAAGGAAAAAACCCCAAGGGAACTGGACAAATTTGTCTCAATTTTGATTGATTAAAAAATTTTGACCTGTTGTAGACAGCCTGTCAAGATATTCCATGTACCTCAACCCCTTTCCTGAGGCATCTTGCCCTTTTTCTGTTGTGTCTCCAAGTGACACAAGCCAGACCTGTACTCACCTTAAGGTATTCAGATTTTTGAATGAGCCATGAGTTTGATGGACTTCGTTAATCTAGAGCTCTAGGCAGTAAAAGAGTGGGGAGGTGGGATTTAAAGCCATTTTGGCCTTTCCAAGAATTATGTCAGGAAAGCATCCTACATCTTAGGTGTACGAAAATACATGGGTGAATAAAAATGGTTTCTGAATGACATGGCATAGGCTGTTACAGCCTACAAACCTTCAAAACTAAGAATTCCTAAGAATTCACAGATTAAGGTAATTTTCCTCTAAATTCCATCCTCACATGCTAAAACAGACAGCTAATCTAGAGGTCAAATATCCACCAGGTCTACTGCAGATACACTTTGAAAAACTCAGGGAAGGAATGGTTGCTTCTGGAGACAATAGTAAAGAAGAATTATTGTCTAGGTAACTATTGTTTTCTGGCATTGTTTACCTACAGAGTGGATCTCATCCTTCTCTGAAGTGTATCTGTAACCATTAAATACTCCAAATAAGATCTTACCTTACCTAAAATATTCCGTGTACGTAGCTGATAATAAATTTTCTCCTTTTTTTCTTGGTATATGGAGAACAGTACTAGGTATCAGGTGCACAGTGTGGACACATGGATGGCTTAAAACTGTGCTGTCTTTCAAAAATGATCCTAGGAGAGTCACAGTTTCATGCTTACATAGTTTATTTCTTCCCATAGGACTGACTTCTAACAGGTCCTTTTTCACCTTTTACTTGCACAACTGCACACTGCATTTCTCACCATTTAATTTTTGGTTTTTTGAATTGTGGCATCATTTCTGCAATTTATCAAAGTAATTTTGAATTCTAATTTTATGTCTCAACGTTCTTGCAGTCTCACCTGATTTTCCATCATCTGTGCATTTAATAAGCTTGTTTTTACTTAAGTATCAAATTCATTAATGACAAGATTTAAGTAAAAACAGATTTTGAGTAGATCTCTTCTACTGTGGGTGGGAATTCATTGATAGATAACCTTCTTATTACCATTCTGATTACTGGTTTCCAACAAGATTTACACCCACACTGTAGCAGATTTTATCCAGATCATCCTGTAATAAATTTTGTCTACATCATGTCTCCCTAACCTGCTTATAGAGTATCATGTAAGACACCATTAAAAGTTTTTATTATTCTTGTGATATGTAACATATTTCTATGTTCCTGTGTTTTCATTCTATCCACAAGTTTCATCACTCCACTGTATGATAAAATTATTTTGGTTTGACACATTTAAAATTTTGCAAATCCACATTAGCTGCTATTAATCCTGTAATCTTTCAGTCTTTTCTCTACTTGGAAATGGTTTAGTTACTTCTATCGAGGTTACTCAGGGTCCACAATGAAGCTGAAAAATCTGCAAAATCCCTGTGAAATCGTCCAGCTCACTTCTTTTTAAAGTTCTTCGGGTTAGCCTGCATCTAGGCCACCTCTTGTCCCTGTAAATTTTCAAAAATAACTGCTAATGAATGTGTTAATTTTAGCCATTTTGATAAATATTTTAGAATTAAATTTGTCAGGGCCAGCTGATTTCCAAACAGTTATCTTACCTAAATTTATTCACACCTCTTTTCCCCTTTTTCTAGGCTGAGATCTTATCCCAGAGGTGTGAAGTAATCAACTGTGAAAGCCAGTGATAATCAATGGGGAATTTTGGAAAGGCAGGTTTCAAAAAGGGCACAAAATGCATGGGTTTTCTTCACTGTTGGATAATGAGCAGGGATTTTTTCCCTACTCTTCTGCTTGCAAGCTGTGCATATGCTATGGGGATATGTCTTGTCAGTTTCAGGGGGTTTATACTTAGGTATTTTGTCTCCCTATGCTCACCTATGTTATTTTGTGTTAATCTTTAGCAACTGGATTTTGTCTTCACTTCCTGGATCCTTCTTTTGCTTAAAGTAAGTGAAGAAGTCATTAGTTACATCGATCGCTTCTCATCCTTCCTCTTCACTGCACTACAAGATTGTGTGAAAATATGACTATGGCTTAAAAGTCATGTGTAACATGACATTCTTCAGAAGAGGTGATGCCTACACAGAAGTGAATGTGATGGATACAAATTTAACAGAGGGAGATATATAGCTAATACAGAGCGAATTAGCTTTTTCTAAATCAGATATATATTTAATTTACATAGCACGCAGAGGCGTTGGAATTGTTGCAGTTTATCAATTAAATATTTTAAGATTAATATAATAACCTTGTCTAGGAGAGTATTAATGCCTTTTTTGTTTCTCACCTGTTTTTATAAAGCCTGTTTTATAACTCTACTAGTCTGTTTTGCAAACAGTGCTAATACCAGTCAATTATACTAGCTGGCATTTGACAAGACCTACAAAGACCTAACAAATTACCAACTGAGTCACTACATGAGCAGGAATTTACAGCTATGAACAATGCTACAATTTCTATTTATAAGTGTTTCTGACAGTTTTTGTTTTGATTACTTACACACACATGCACATAAGCAGGACTCATCAGCTCATTGCAGCCTCACAGTTGACTCAGTCTGGCAGCTGATGCATCTACAGCAGATCAGCTCTTCCTTTGTTAAAAGCTGTCACTACAGCCTGTAAGAATTATTATAATTAACATTGCAGAATTCAGTATTTCTGGACAAGGGTGGATCCCCTTATACTGACAGCATTTAAAAACATCACTGTTTACCTAATAAATGACATCTGACAAGGCACAGTGTCTTGGTCCTTCTTAATTAATAATATTAGTTATATATATAATACATACTATATTATATAATATTAATAATATTTTCTATTAATTCTGGAGAAAATATGACCTCCTGCTCTACAAAAAGAAATGGTCTAACAAATAATATGAAAAGAAATAAAAGATCTCGCGTTTGTGCTGTCATACATGCAATCAGTGATGAACAAAGGAATGTCTGCATTACATGCCTCAGGCTGTGAAATAGTGCCACTTTTTTTTTGAGAAGAGGGGCTTTTAGGGTGCATGTGACCTTCCATTCTTCTTTTGTGATGTCATCAGAACAGAGAACTCAAACTTCTGTGTCCTGAGATCCACAGAGAAACTTCCAGAGCACTAGAGCATCTGCCTGTAGCCGACAATTTCTTTTACTGTATCTTTAGACTCAAGACCTTTTATAGCATTCTTTTTCTATTGGATTCACCTCTGATGAGCTTGATTCAAGAGGTGCAGTTGTTCTTATGCAGAGAAACTTTTTACCAGTTCAGGAGAACATGCCATTGCACAAAACAGCTCTGTATCACACTCCAGCTCCCACTTCATGAAGATTTTTCCATGCTGAGAGGAACATAAAGAACCATTATAATACTGAAGGTTGAGTATGTATTTCAAATTCACAGACCTTAACTTCATAGAGTGCAATACTCCCACATACATTGGCTGAGAGGAAAATGAGCCAGGCTTAACTTCTAGTCTTTCTTACTTACACACTCAAAGAATATGCAGGGGAACTAAGTCACTAGCTAGTCACTGCTCTGCTTTTGGGAGGCAGAGCAGAGGCGGTGCTCCAGGAAGATGCTTGTAGCACCTACATTGCCTGCTACTGTCAGAAGTTATTGCTATCACAAGGCAGAGGAAAAGGGTGAGCCAAGGAAGGCTGGAAATGGCCATCAGTTGACCTCTTCTCTCCTACTGGTGATGAAGGAAGCCATATCAAAAAGGCAACACTGAGCACCCTGATAAAACTGGGGAATGCCTGGCACTTTGAACAGCCCCACCTCTGGGAGACCCAGACCAAATATGTCACATGAGTGCTCTGGCTCTAACTGGAAGAAGGTGAATAAGCTATGAGTGGGCACCAGAAGGGCTGGGATGGAAATAAAAGCAACACATGCTCTGGACATAGATGCTGAGGAGTAGGCAGCCAGCATAAGAGCTGCTCTCACCCTTGCTATAAGGCCTTTTCCCCTCTTGTCTGCCTAATTTTTGATGTAGTGGCAAGACTTGGCTCTGATTACATTAGAGCAGACATTTTTGCGTTGCAAGATACACTCAGGTATCATTTTGGACATCATTTGGCAGCTCCTAGAAAACAAAGGTTTTCAACCTAGACACAAAAATGAAGCTAGCATTATTTTCAAAGGCAAAAAATGCTGAAAGGTTTTTCATTTTATGTTTGAAAACCATCTTATCAGAATGTGCCAGTGGTTAATTTTCCTAACATTTTATGTGTGTAACACGAAGGGACAATAAAACATTGGGAAAGGTAAAAACAATCAGAGATTGTAGACCATATGGTGAGGGCAGATCTTGAAGAACAATAAAGTCATCATCCTCTGGCCTTTAGTGTTCATTTGTTTTCCTGGTTGTTTGTAATGTGCCCTGTGGCAGCATTATAAATCTTTTTCCCGTGTAATAACTCTTACTACTTCTTTTTTTGCAATTACAAAAGTTGTTTTATTTTTATCAGCCATTCCAGACAACACAGATCCTATCTAATATATATCTGGAGCAGTGAAAAGATTGAGTGTATAAGTGTCTCATATAGTGTGATACATAAAATCAAACATTAATAAAGGCTTTTGACAACCTCCATCTGTTTGATCTTCACACTTCTCCCTCTGCTTTTTTAAGAGATAAAGTCTTGAAGTATTTCAGCATTTCCTCTAACTCATCTAGTCTGCCAATTTTTTGCAGCAACTTCTCAGTTGCTTGGTCCTATGACCAAATCAGAGAACAGTGTTTTTGTTGGGGTCATAGGTGCTACTTTTGTGTCTCTGGAAAACACACAGAAAATATCTTGGAGCACTTCTGAATCTGAGGATGAGTTGCTGCAAAGCGTTGACTGTAGGGTCATGGAAAGTGTGACTACATGTACTGAGATGTAGGAGAAAAAAAGATTGAGAAGCTCTTGAATAGAATATCCAGTTCTAAAGCCCCACTTGAGCTGAAAATAGAATTACCATTTGTCTGTTGCAAGCATAAAGCATCAGGGCAAGTTTTCTTGATGGAATCTGTTGAATGTCCATGTCAGTAACTAAAGCATGGGAACTGCAGATCTTGATCACAAGAATTCTCTTATCACAAGAACTCTTTAATCACCAGTGCAAGCTTCTTTTACACAAATTAGATCCAGAAAATTTAAAGTAAGTACTTAAACTGGTAGTTCTGTGTCTGTATTTAGACCCTCTGACACTGCAACTATATATTATGATGCTGTCCTGGAGTTCAAGCTAAAATCAAAATTTCCCAGGTTTCAGAAAAACCCACCACCAACAATAAAAACCCAAACAACAACATCCCCCCAAAACCAGGAAATATGACTCCATAGGCTGAAAATGAGCAGACTCTTGCTTGTCTTCCACATATGACTTGCTGCTTTCCTGTATGTGCAGATATTAGGCTACAGTTTCATGCTCTCAGTGAGTTTAATGTAGATGAAATAGATTTAAGATTCATACATGGGAAAAAAAATATAAAACTATATATTTTGACGTGTGAGGAAATAGTCTTACAATTAAACACATCTCAAGAACTTTCATATAAACCAGTGAAATCCTTGAAAAAATTCAGCCCTTACCTTATATTAGTTTAGTTTAATGCAAGTGATTATTTCCTTTCATTTCCTAAAAATTGTATTAATCTTCTATTTTGAAAGATGAAAAAAAATGGAAAACTGATAATCAAAATTTGTGCATATCATGCTATGAGAAACCATTTAGTGATATTATAATGGCCTTAGCCTATTTCAAACTTTTATTCTACATGATGTATTCTCAAGTCCCACAGAGATGAAAAATCACTTAAATCATTGTTCTTTTCCATTCTTTCATAGGTGATGCCATACTATCCACAAAGAAAATTTTCTTACCAATTTTAATTTTTCATAGGTCTTAATTCTAACATATACAAACGAGGAGAAACTTGTTTTAGGAAGAAATAATAGAAGACAATATAATATAAGAAAGTAATTCTATCTGTAGAATAAATGTATTATGAATTCCTTTTCATATAATCAAATTATTTCCTATGTTTTCACAATGTAGCACTGAACTTCTTAAGAGCATCAAAACAAAGTAGGACCAAAACAAACATTTGTCTGCTATTTATGAGTAAAGATCAAGCAGAAAGTCTTATATTTGTTCATTTCCTTGAGAAAGAATTGCTTCAGTAAAACTTTAGCCTGTGGTTGTATCAACAACTTAACAAAATACTTGCCAGTGGGCTGTGAGTTGATGTCAGTGCAGGAGTCACATTTTGCTAAAATAGAAGCTATGAGTATTTCTGTAATTTCAAAAAGGAGCCCCACTAAAGACTCTAGAGATCAAAAAAAAAGAGAAAAAGAAAAAAAAGTAGGTGTCTAGCAGAATGTTTCTCCCTCTATACCAATGAGCTTAACACTGATTAAAAAACAAACACAGACAGCAGAACCAGTTAACCTATTCTCATTTCCTAGGCTGGGACAAGGTCATTGCAGTTCTGTTACAATTATATCCTTTAGAAAATTCCCGAGGAACTTTCTTACTGATGTGTCTCTGACGTAATCTTTTTCTGAATCAGTCCAAAAGGAAATGGCCAAGAAGCTCTCACAGGACTTTTACTACATCACCGATGTCTCAAAGAGCTTTAAGGAGTTTTTCAAGAGCTAGCTGGACAAAGCCCAAAGCAGCCTGGTCTGTACTGAACATTGACTGTGCTTTAAGAAGAGAGTTGGGAATAAGTGATCTCCCAAGGTCCTTTCCTAACTGCATAAGCCTATCAGTGACCTCAGAGTGATTTTTGAAATGTTTGTTTATAACAAAAAAGCTAAGCTGAAATGTGATAATTATTCCATTACTTATGAATCAAAATTACTTCTAGGAGCCTGCAGCATTATCTGCTTTTATCAGCATAGTTTAAAAAGCGACTTCTGGACCAGATGTGGTGTTGTGACTGCTGGACACCTAGAGAAGAGTTAGTAACAACTGCTCAAAGAAATCAGTGCCACCTAAACATCCAAATACCTCCATATGTATTTGATCTATCCTTCCTCTGTATTGCAGACTCTCTCTCTTTTTTTTTATATATATGATGTACTCAAATGTCTTTTGTTCTCAAGTGATGTTTCCATATACTCTGCTAGGTCAAATTTCATTTTCATGTTGAAGTGAATTTCATTTCAATGTTCATATTATGATCCTTGAAAATCTTTCATTTTTTAATGACTGTAAAGAAATTGGATTATTGTCATTCTACCTTAGAAACTGCATTACATTACATTTCCTTTAAATTCTAGGTCTGCGTATCTTCTGTATCTGCTAGGACAAAAATTTTGCAGTAAGATGATGGTTGAAAAAAATGTGGAACCATATGTTCTCATAATACAGACAAAAATATTGTTCAAACTCAGATTTTTCTTCTTTTCATGCACAATTTTTATTGCAATGCAAAAAATGCAGGTTATGGGGGCAGGGTGGAGGAAGGGGGAACTTAAAATTCAGGGGTATTTAATGAGGTAGTGTGCTAAACCATCAGATAATATTCTGCTGTTGAAGCTCCCATCCTTTTTCCATACATAGACTGGGGTTGAACAAACTGTTTGTTTTTCTTGTGAAGCAACTGATGTGGGCTAGTACTTTTATTAACCCACAAGGAATTCTCATGGATCATAAAAAGATCATTGCTCCACAAGACAATGAAACTTCATATGTACTTTGTCCATCATCCACTTGGATATTCCTCCCTAATAAAAACAGGTAGAGAAAGACCGTCTTGCATTGTCTGGACAGGCTCTTCAGTGAGAATAAGTGCATGTGACAACACACCAAAGGGTTTATACTTCTATCATCCCTGACACTTTTACCATCATGCTTTAGTGTAGGGCTCACAAGTAGACTTGACTATCCAAGCCATCATTATTGTTATTTATTTCCTTCTTGTCTCTGTGGATCTCATATTCCTTGACTCTCAGGAAAGGCTTCGTGCCCATATTCTTCCTCCCAGACCTTTCCCAACAGATGGCACAGGATAACTCTGGTTGTTTTCTTTAGCCTTTTTTCAGACAAAGCAAAGAGCCTCTCCAATCCTTTCCTCCCATTTTCTTGTAATCCTTAATTCCAGATTTGTCTCATTTGTGCTACCATTCCCAAGAGTGCTTAGAATATGAGTACTCCTGACTTACCTGAAATCTATCTGGAATTATTCTTAAATGGACCAGCATGAACAGATGTGTGTTTTTGTGTGTGTATACATATGTCTGTGTGTTAGAGGTATAAAGAAAGGGGAGCTCCCATTCTTATGGGACCAGCACTGCTTCAAAGTTCTGGAAAATGGAGAAAACAGAAACATCAACAATTTTCCTGAACAAAAATAAAAAGGTCTCCCTTTTTTTTTTAATGAATGCTACTTTTTGCATAGAATCCCTATCTGCAAAAAGATAATAATCTCCTGCTAATTGCTAATCTCTTTCTTGTTTTTAAAACTAAAACAAAGACTAAGAATAAAACCAGTAACTATCACAGAGGAGTTTTTCTGTGTGCATGGTTTCTTTCTGCTCCCTCAATACTTTTTTTTCAGATTCAGATGGCCTTTGTAGCAAAATCTGAACTGTGTCACAAAAATCTACATAAATCCCCTCTGTTTAAGCAGTTGGTTGCTGCTCCACCTTTTTTCTTACACTCGATATTTTGTCCATTACAATATCCATTTCAGCCAGATGGATATAAGTCTGAGGATCCCTATGCATGAATGAGTGTTTAGCTGCAGCACCATCATGTGAGTGCATGGCTGAATCAATGACCAGAATTCTTATGGAGAATCAATATGTTGTTTCATTTGATCTGAGATACCACCTTAGCTTCCATTTATGTAAACCTCAAAGGTCTCGGGAGATTACTTTGCACAACTATTTTTTTTTCAGAATATAATGGAAAATTAATTTAAATTGGCAAGCATTGTTGGGAAAAAAAAAATCTGTAGAATTTTATATATAGGAGATAATACTGTCAATAAACTCCAGGTATGAGTGTGGCTGGTCATTCTAAAAGAATGATTTTTCCTTATTTTCACTCTACTTAATTCATTTGACTCCACCATAACTTGCAAGTGTAGTGTGCACAAGAAAAATAGGTTTAAAATAAAAAAAGTCAGAACTAATATAAAACGTTTTGTAAGGAGTTTAGTTCTTTAAAGAAGATCATACATTTTGAGTATTAGAGGCTAAAAAGGAATACGGAATAATTTCAGTGGAAAACTTTCACAATGATTTAAAAACATTAAGAAATGAACAATTCATGGCTGGCTAGTACTTGCATTTTACAGTAATAGATACTTTCAGAAATATGAAACCAAATCACCTTAGTTTCAGAATACAAATGTACTAGTAACTAAATATATTGTAGTTCCAGTTGTTAAGGAAATAATTTATATCCAGATTGGGGAAGGTTCAATAATCAGTAAATATCAGTGCTGTTTCACTGTGATGAACAACCAGCCAATGGAACTCCCTTCAACCATATAGCAAGCTATCACAAAGCAGATATCTTTATTTAAATACTTCTTAACTTAGGATTTAAATAGCTGTGTCATCTAAGGAGGAGATAAGCCATATATTCCTACATTAAAGAGAACCCTGTATTAATATAAACCAGTATGTGGTATTATAGTGGGTGATGTAAAAAATTACCAAGTGATGCATCTGACTCAAAACTCTCAAACTTCACCTGCTGAAATATAATTAAAGTCTTGAGTTGAGTCATATGCCCTGGAATGAATTCTGTCTAAAATGAAGCATAATAAATGTTTGAATGAGGTAAGAAATAGGACTGTGGCAAGACCGTGGGAAGTGCATGATAGTGCAAAAGGAAGGTGAAATAACCTGAATCATGTAGGCAGTAGGGAACATGTCTAAGTAACAGCAAGTTGTAAATAATTCATGGAGAAATTACCTAAGTGTTAACAAGATCATATGATTTCAGAATAATTTCATCTTGGGTTGTGTTGGTGCTGCAGTCCCACTACATATGAAAAAAAGAAGCATTTTTCACATTCCGTGATTAATTTTCACGCAGAAAAATTGGACATCTCCTTTAACCCACAGAAATTATTGTACAGACATGATCAAGAAGACCCTTGGTGTTTTGCACTATTCATGCAGAAGTAGGTATACAACACATCGTTCTCCATAAGCCTCCCCACCTCTTTATCAAATTGAACTATATTTTAAGCTATCATAGGGCTATTTAAAGAGAGCTTGTCTTTCAGTTACATTCTCCATCAGTAGTCATGGGGGAGGCACAGTGTCCGTGGTTCACTTACAGAAAAATGGGGCTATTCTGAGCAGCATTCATTAGTCAGCAGCAGCTGTATTTTGGCAAGGAAAGCAAGGGCAAAAACTTTTCCAGGAATGGATGAATGTAGATTGGACAACAGCTGCTGCAGTGTGAACAGTGCTCTTTGTTCCTGTGGTCTGATGTCCTCTTATCCCTCAAGCCAAATCTCAGCTCCTCAGAGCTTCTTCCACAGCCCACAAAAGGCAGTTTGTTTGACAGCATGATCAAGCAGATCTGGAGTCACTCTGGATTGCTCAGTTATTCTTGAGCTTCAGCGCAACTGCCTTTATTCAAATAGGATAAATAAGCATAGTGAACTATCAATATTCATATGGCAACTCCGTTGTAACAGTGCATCAGATGGTAAATAGGTTTTAAGTAGAGATACTTGCATTTATTTACTATTTCAAAGAATCCAGAAAATACATCTTAAAATGAGAAATAAAAATTTAAAAGGAAAAAAAACCCAAATCTAATTACAAAACTGAGAACTATGGCCAAAGATCCCTGAAGACCTTTTTTAATGCAAGAATCTAGCAGTTAAAGTCTAATTTGTGGTTATAGGGACATATTTCATAGGGAAAACAAGGTTTTTTTCTCATTTTCAGTTCTTTGAAAGATGGCAGTTTTCCTATTATATTTTTAAAGATAACAAACACAAAATGGGGAAAGTGATATCTGGTAACAGAGGAGAACTATGATTTTCTTTTTTTCTTCTTTTCCTTTTCCTAGTGGTTTTTAGCATCCAAGGCTGGAGCTCAATCACTGTAAGTTCTATCATCAAATTCGTTCCCCTGAACCCTGGGAAGATAACAGAGAAGGAAGGCTTCACATTAATCAGAAAGGGGATTTTGCTAACTTTATAATGAGCTAATCTGGAAACACCCTTAGGGAGATGAGTTCAGGGATCAAAATCAAAGGCTGAAGTCTCTGGAGTGAAAAAAACAGTTATTTGGCTTCCTGATGGTTGGATTTTGTGTCCACCTGTTCCTTTCAAACTGCCTCTTTAAAGACCATTAAAAAGGCAGTGATTAAGGGCAGATGTTGAACAGACTGTGTTTCCAACACACCAGTTTGGGTTCATTCATTTCTACGCTGCTTTTTTTCTGGCTGAAGATGGTTTCAGCACAGTCCTTTTATCACAGACAGATATAATTTGTTCTCGGATAATTTTTTTCTCTGTTTTCTCTCTCTTTGGTAACTTTTACCCCTCAGTTTATGATATTAACAGCTATCAAAACATTTTATAAACTTTCATTGACTTTGCAACCCTTCAGGTCACAGCCAGAATAGATCTCATGAACTGCAGTTATTACAGTCGGCAGAAATAGATCCATTATTTTCTCAGCGTAAAGCTGATTCAAAACTACAGTTAACAAAATTGAAAAAAATGAAAGTACTCACTGCTACATCACTGGGCTTGATATTTCTAAATAATCTTAGTGTTTCCCTTGTCATTTCCACCATCAAAGATCCAGGTTCTGGGAAGTTTTTCATGAAATTGCTCCATTATGCAGGAGACTACATAGAGTGAATAAGGGTCAAACCTGGACCAAAAGAAGCTTCTAATATAAAGTAAATATTGATGGTTATCTTTTTTGATATTACATAAATATAAAACTTATTATTATATCTCATGAACACAAGCTGTGTTTGCTGATGACTAAACTCTTGAGTTAGAAATAAGACTTTGGTGAAACTCCGGAGTAGTGCCTGACACTAGAATTTTGCTGAGGCTTAGCAAGGTAATGCCCTCATCTCTTTTTGAAACAGAACCGATCCAGCAATGTAGTCATCGTGTTGCTTCTGTAAGGAACCCTAGAGAATTAACAAGTTGTTTAAGAATGCTTATTGCAGATGGTGTGGGAATCGGTCCAGATACAAAAGAGAGGAAACTCAGCTATTGCTTCTCTTATACTTGATCTTGAACTCTAGAAAGGAAAAACTTGTAGAAAAGTCACTTTGACAACTCAGCAGGAGGCTTGCCTGACTAAAGCCTGCACTCTTAGGCCTGTAATTGCATAAATGTTAATTAAATACGACAACTAATGAGAACTGACTGACAGGAGTTAAGCAGAAGTAAAGAGCAGCTGCTTTTTGGGACTCTGCCACATGTAGTCTTCATCCCATTTCAGCATCAGCTTCCCATATTTCCCTCTCTTCTCTACTGAATGCAGGCTCAAACCAATAGTTCACAATTCCTCCCTGTCTGGCTTGGCTAATTCCCAAGATAAACAAGTCTTTTTGTTCCCTGAAGAGCAAGCTTAGTTGTGCTGGAGAAGTAAAAAGGGAATCAGGTAAGAGACAGGGGAACAAGGACAAGGAGAAAGAAGATTTTTTCCATTAGACAGATGAAGAAGAAAATGGGAGTAGATAGGGGCTCTAATGGCCCCAAAAGGGGAATGATGCCAAAGAGACTGTAAGAGAAAACTGAAAGTGAGGTACTTGGGAAATACAAGGGCCTTCTACAAATATCACAAGTCTGTTTGAGTTTTTGCTAGTGGTGACTGCTGTTAAAGAACTTACAGTCCTAAATCCAAAGCAGAATTAGAGAATGGAAGAATGAATCACCTGCAATACAAAATAAGAAAGGTGGATGTAAGGTGAAAAAAAAGGATTCTGGTGGAAACAAAAAAAAGACACAAATTGCTATTGTTGAGGTCAAATATTCCCACTGTAATGGCCCAACCATAACTGAGCTACATGTTAAAGGAAGCAGAGGCACTGAAGTAATATATTAGTCAATTTTGGGAAAGGATTGAAAAAGATTAGTACCACTGCAACAACATAAAAATATTCTATAGATTCCAAGAATTTAAATCTGTGGCTCTTTATATTATAAATACTACAAGTATTTCTATTTCTGTGCCTACCAGATTCTTAATTTCCTAGATATGGATAACACAAAAAATTATTGCAAAGAATAACAATGTCATTTCTGTTTGCAAAAGCTAGAAGATTTTGTCATTCAGAAGTGATACAATGTCAAGAGATAAAGCTATTCTGGAAAGCTGGTAAATGCTAAGTGCACAAACCAGTATCTTGGACTTGTTCAGCTTAAATCAAAAGGAAGTATAAAAGCCCAGGCTACTAAATAATTCTTTCTAGTTCAAAATCATGGATTTGAGTTTTACAAAGGAATTCAGCGGTCAAGCTGAGAGGATTCATGTGTCCGAGGCTCTGGAAGGATGTGAAGGAAACATTTACAGTACTTTGAGTTTGTTGCCAAGCACAAGGGAAATTCTGTAAGAGAGAGCTCTAGATTTAGTTGAATACCTAGGCAGCTGAAACAGGATGCTAATGAAAAACTGGAAACTGGAAGTATCGATCATTGAAGAATCTTATCAGGAAGATCAGAAAGTTAAGAAAGAAGATTTTTAAGCAAAGTTGAGCTCATCCTGAGCAGTAATGAAGGGATCAAAATAACTACAGGAGTGGCAAAGTTAAATCAGCATTCTGCTTCTCTTTGCAGAAAATGGGACTTCATTGCTGAATACGCAGCAGGAATAAGATGGCTATGGGAAGGATGGTATGGAAGTGGAAACTGAGACATAGGAAATGCCAGGAGAAATTAAGGAGGTCAGATCCTCCTCATGGGTACTTCCTCAGTGTATGGAGTGGCCTACCTGGTAGGATAGCTTACCTCCAATTTTTAGATTTCCAAGTACAGAAACATAGGAAAGTGTGTAAGCGAGCCTAGTAGAAATGGTTTTTACTAAAAACTCGATGTTTTAAGGTATCAAAAATAATTGAAGCAGTAACTTTTCAAAAGGAAGAAGTTGTCTAGGCAGCTGAAAATAGATGCCTTTGACCTCTACAGTGTGCAAGTCTTGGAATATATTGTCAAAGAAAAAGCAATTAAGACTAGAGAGGCAAATAGGAATTGGTATAAAATACAAGAACAAGAAAGCCTTGCTACTATGGATTGAAAAAAGAATTTTCTTCTATAAATGGAAGGTTCATGAAAAGGAAATGACAGTGGAAGAGAAAAGTTTGAGTTCATCAAGATAAGTTATAAGTTATCAGTGTGACGTGGTCCAGAGAAAGGAAATATAATTAAACGTATCAGAAGAATTGGCAGGAGACTAAGAAATATTAATACAAAGTCCTAGAAGAAAATTATCATGAAGAGTCCTACATAAATTGTGATCATCCACATTCAGGAAAATGAAATTTGTATTAAAAGGAGTACAGAGACTGCTCAGAGAAAGGGCAAAACTTCCTGCAAATAGTGACTAACAGATTTTGGTTTAATAATCTCACTAAACAAAGGCTGAATGACACACACTTGATCCCTCTGTGAGAGACCTTCACTTCCCTCTCTACTTTCTAGACCAAAAACTGTGAAGGAGTTTGTTAAGCCAGAAGAAAATATTGATACAGGAAAAAGAAAAAAGCTGTGTGCTGTGCACAGGTAAGTTTATATTAGAACTAACAATACGTTCTTTAATAAAATGAGAATTTGAACCATCTTTCCAGTAAGAAGTGGGGTGAGAAAATGCAACAGTTGTAAGATAGAATTGGTTGTTTTATGACACAATTCAACTGAGCTTCTTGTCATAGTTGAAGATTTATGATATTTTCCTTGTGATGTTTTTATGACCTGCTTTTTATTGTACAAACAAGTAATTGGTGTGCTATATTTTTTAATTAATTGAGAAAGTATAGAAAAAGTTGAATTCTCATAGGTCATCAATTAATGAAAAGAAATAAATAGCAAAATGTATCCAGCAATATATGTGTATTAAACTGACTACTATATACCTAGATAGAGATATACAGAATAATATGTGCATCTAGGAACATTCTTTTGCTGTACCTTGCTCTCAGGAGTCACTTGTCACAAACATCCTGACAGTCATAGGAAGAACTGTCCAACTGGCAGTGAGATCCTTATGAAGCCTTTTTCCTAAGCAGCAATAAAGACTGACTGTTGTGTCAGTGGTAAGCATGAGAAAGATGCATTCCTTGCTCAAAAAATGAAATGAAGTATGCTATAGCTGTGCTTAACGTCTTCTATTCCCCAGAAGGCACTTTCAGTCGTTCCAACAAATCCCAGTGATATTGCTTGCTATCAAATAGTGAAAACAAGTTCAGAAGCCAAGCTTGACATGATGCACTTCTTATTGTAGCATGTATACATGGTGGAGAGAAGCATTTTAGATGCAATCTGTCTTTCTTTTTTTCTTTTGACAACCGCACATTTGGGCCTCAGCACCTGGCGGCTGGGCTTCTGCCTTGGGGCTCACAGGTCGTTAGAAGGAGGTGTAAAGACTCAGGTCTGTAAAGACTCCAGCACTAAGAGGTCAGTGACTGTGTGTTAGGCAGGTAGGCTCCTGGAGCAGTATCCATGGCTCGGTGGGGAGCATGTGTGTACACACAGTATTTATATACATCCACATATGTATGGACAGCACACCCGCATGTACCTGTACACGTATGCATACACCACATATGTCATTCAGCCAGAGGTGGAGGATTGTGTAAAGGTGATCCAAACCACCAAAACACTCGCTGGAAAAGTGCTTTCAGGCAGTACTGATTTCACCCAGGGTCTGAAGGAGCCAACACTTGGAGCAGTATCCCAGGTATCTAAACTCATTGGGATGCACTGGCTAGTTTTTAAGCACACCTGCAGAAGCCTTATCATCTACTTCTTCCTTTCTGAGTTCTTGTTTGCTCAGATCAAGACCTGAGTCATAACTGTAAATGTTTAGCCATCCAGGATTAGGTATATATAATTTTTGAGAACTTTCAAGTTAAAAACAAACAGAAAGAAAGCTCCAGCAAGCTGTGCTTGGTCCAAGGCTGTCTGGTCATCTGGGTGTCAAAATCTGCTTACCCTGGTTGCAGATACTTACAGGGTAAATTAAAATCTGAACTGCATTGTGAAAAGGAAACCTGCTTAAAAATGAGTGTAGATATATTCCTTTTTTCCTTTTTTTTAACTTGTAATTAATTTACATCCATCATGAGGGCTTTATTACAGAAATCTTGCATTTTTTTTCCCTTCCTGGTTAGTGAAACGAATTTTAAAGAAAAATAATGCAAAAATAATTTAAAATTAGTAGAAATTAAAACTTCTGAAAAACAAATGGTTTGTACTGTCCTTTGAATAATTTTTTAATATATTTTTTTCCTCATACATACAATATTATTAATTTAATATACTTATCACACACTGTTTAGTAAAACAAAACAGGTCTCATGGGTAGATATATTTTTAGATCTGAAAGAATTTAAGTCAGCTGAGACATACACTGTGTTTTTAACGTGGGATACATTGAATCTCATATCTGTAGTAGCTCTGGCACATGAATTCATGGAACGACCAACTTCACAAAAACTTTCAAGTCTTTCAAGATGACAGATTAGAAACCTCCTGGTATTTAGTGTAGAGATGCATGCAAAAATGCTCTGCTCTAATTAGGCAGAAGGATTTGTAGCAACTGTAAAATGCAGCAGCTTTTGCATTGCTCAGGCCCTAGATTTGTGTGTGTGTGTGTTTGTGGCTGTATCCCTACCTGACTTCAGTGGCTGGCTAAGATATGTGTGTTACATCTTTTTTAGGGAAAAAGCTGTTTTTCAGTGCTTTCAATAGCCTCTCTCTGCCACCTCCACAGATGTGCCTTAATGATGCAGTCTGCCCTGCAGTGCTGCAGCCTTCAAAACCTGAATTTTGACATAATAGTTGTTAATATTAGAATGTGCTCTGTGCTACATTGAATCCTCTTACATTTCACTGCTTCTCTTTTTCTACCGTATCTCTTATTGGGGTGGCTAATTTTAATTTAACACATTTATCCAAAACAAAGAATGACATAAAACAGAGAGACATATTTATAAACAAATTAGATAATATTTGCAAAGCACTTCAAATGTGGTTTGCTAAATCAGCACTACATTTTATCAACCTGAAATAATTAAATCATAAATAACTAGGTTTTCTTTAATTCTGCTTCACATTATGTAGCCTGGCAAATTGTCAAGAACCATGACTGATTCCAGCTCTTCACCTAAGCAAGGCATCTACCCTTCAGCAGGAAATTAAGTTTTGTCTATTTTTCACCCCCAAGTGGTACTCTGAATTTCTATAGTCCTTAAAATATTAATATTGTAATATAGATTTCCCTTTGTGTGGAACTTACTCTTAGGGAAACTACTTAGGAATTCAATTTTTTTTTTGTTAGCAACTTTAAATGAATCTGTACTTTCTACTAAAAAAAAAAAGAAAATGTGTTCCTATATCTATGTAATCTGAAATTTTAGTATTTTGCTGGGATCTTTATGGGTTGTCCAAAACATTTTTTGCCTGCTGAAAAGCACAGTTAGATATTCCATCTAGTCATGATCAGCTGTCAGTATGCAATCTTCAATGCCCTCTCTTTTCCCTGGACAATCACACTGTATTTGGTCCAGATTCATATAGATTATGAATGCTCCCTTCTTTGTTCAGTTACCAAGTGCTTACTGTCTGAAAACAGCATGATATCAAAAACTAAAAGATTAAGTTGTAGTCCAATTCAAAACTCACCATTTTTTTTTATTAAGTACAGCATACAGTGGGAAATAACACATAAAGTAGAAACTGGAATTTGAAGTAAAAATCAAAGGGAAGAATAATTGGAATTTGAGTTTTGATGTAAATTGAGAGTAGAAAAGTGATATTCTGAATGATGATGCTCTGGAAAGTGTTTCAACTTTGATGTTATAAACTCAAGAGCATTTGAAAATGCCAACTGCAGTAAAATTATGTATGTAACTATTGTTTTATACTGACAGGTCACTCATGAGGAAAAATGGTTTAAATAGACCTTGTCCAAAATAAAATTCTTATAATTCAGGACAGGGGCTCATATTGTTCATCACACTTACATCAAGAAGTTAGTACACTCCCCTGGTTCCATAAATTTCAAGGTTAGATAGTCAAGAAGATGTGTGCATTAAGAAGGGTTTTTTACTGATCTTTTCTTCCATGAATTTGGGGATTTCAGGTGTAGACAATCATTCATAGGCACAGAATGGTGAAGCATACAATATTTTTGCAATTCTACAGGTCCCAGGGCAGATTTTGGTTGAAACTAGCTTATATTTTAGAATTGAAAAGAGCAGAATGAATGTAAATTAAGGAAAAAATAAATTATACTTCCAACATGACACTTCTGATTTATTGCTACCTTTAGAGACCAGTCCATGTTTTATAAGTCATCACATGACTGAGTAAACTGCAGAAAGAAATTCTCAATAGTATTCTGTTTATGAGACTTCATCTTTTATTTCAGGGAATCACATGATAATTCATGAATTCTGTCATTAACCCCAATGCACAAAATAGAGATGTTCAAGGAATTTCTTTTTAAGAGTATGATTGTCATTACACTTGTGTTCTGCAATGCAGTAATTAAGGTACATGACAAAGCTCTCACACAGCAAATAAATCCACTTTTAGCTTTCATACTGAAGCTCAGAGTGTCTGAGTCTGAATCTAGAGATCGTGGGCTCTGTTTTCAGTGTATGTGTAATTACTGAGTTAAATGCTTGTGCATAAGGTTACATAACAATAATTTAATTTCAATATTTGCAGTCTACTTGTCTAAGTCTGTTGCAGGAGGAGAGTCTAGTTCAGGATAGATCTACATGAATCTCAGAAATTAAAATTCAGAGGTAGTGAACTGTTCAGTGATTTAGGATTTCACTGAGAGTCATGGAATCAGAGTAGACTTGCTATACTCTTAAATACTAAAGAATCTATCTTAAGTTTCATGCAACCTGGGACAATCTTTTTTGTTTCTGTTGCATATGTGATAAATATTAGACACATTCAACACCCAAAGCATCTTCACACAGTGCAGTTTAGAAAAGTGCACTACTCTGAAAAAACAGTGGCTTTAAAAGTTGGGTTTTTGTGTTGTTGAACCATTCCTATTCTTTTTTATATTTTTGGCACGTTTTTCGTTGAGTAGCAATGTGCATTGCTAAAAAAAAAGAGAAGGAAAACACTGATATCTACTAAAATGTATTCTAGTTTATCTGCAGCTGATCCATGATATCACACGAAATGCATATTTGTACTGCTTAGAAAACGTTGGTCTCCTTTCAGCACATCTACTGTATGCTTTCTGCTAACATTAATGCATTTTTCAGCCTTGTACCTGCTGTATGCAGCATATAACAGACTATCTCCTTGGATATCAGATGGTTAGCTGAGTTCTCACCCTGTTTCCAGTCTCCTGTTGCTGTCTGCATTGCCAGGTTTCATGAGGATACTGTGATTTTCAAGCTATTACCTCATTTCTGATCTCTCAGTCTAAGCTGGAAGGCATCTGGTTTAGCGGATGTTTCATAAAGGGAGATCTTCCAAGGCAAACAGGAGTTGAGAATCAAGATTCCCTGTAATGGCTAAGATATCATATGCAGTTTCATGAGGATGGTGCGGAGAACTTCAGAAAGAAAAGGAAAAGCACACTTCAGCAGAGTGGTGGCATCTAAATCTCTCAGGTACTGAGTGTCAGTACTGGACAATGAAGGGCAAATTATCTCAGGAAACATGCTGCTCTGATTTTCTTATGTTAATTCCAATTAACTCCAGTAATTTTGGTATCTGTCTGTATTTCATGATATCCTAGAGTGTGACATTTGATAGGTGCAATCATGGAGATCAAAGCTCTGTTGTTTTCTTTTCTTCTCTCTTTTTTTTTTTTTTTTCTGTCCAGGCTTGTCAATTACCTTAACTATCCAGCAAGATTTTTTTCCAAAAGGTCTTTGAAATCCTATTTCTGTTAAAATAAACAGGCATTTAGCCACTGCTTTCAGTAGATGAAAGTATCTGCAGCCAACTAATGATGGCTTGTGAGAATAGCAATGAACTTTTATTTTTGCTATGTCTGTTTTTGAATGTGAATTTTCCTGAAAAAGTGATAGTAAGGCTATTTTTCTCTGAGTGTTTTTAGTTGCTCTTGGTTCCTCTTCCTTAGCCTTTTTCAAGTAACAAAATTTTTATCTGAAAACAGCCTGTGGTTTACTAGATTAATCAAAGGAGAAGACTATCCATCTAAAAAAGTGGAAATAAAAGTATTTGACTTTTTTAGCTCTCTGGAACAGAGTCTGAGGGGGTTATCGACCTTTAATAAAATAAAAAAGCAAATTTCAGGAGAGGAAAATAGCCACAGAAATACAAAGATAAATTTAAACCTCCGTCTTTTTTTCTTCTTCTTCCTTCTTCTTTCTTCTTCTTTCTTCTTCTTTCTTCTTTCTTTCTTCTTTCTTTCTTCTGCTTTTTTCTTCTTTTTTCTTCTTTAAAGGTTTATGCTCAAAAAAATCTTCCAAAACAGCATAATAATCAAGAATCACCAGAACACGAAAAGTTCATGGAAAAGATGACAGAATACTTGAAATTTGAAACAATCTCCGCCTATCTGATGTATTGATATTTTCCAAGAGATTTCGAAAGGAGAGTGATTGTTCTTTGTATATGCTATATATGGATAGTTGAATAATGAATATATGAATAATATATGAATAATATGATTAATGTAGGGTGCTTCTGTGTTTTGTTGCTTGGTTTTGGTTTTTTTTTGTTTGTGTTTTTTTTTCCCTAAAGTATTTTCTTAATTGAACACAGTGGCAGACTGGAGATTAGTGTTCCCTAGTGCTCTCAGTAGCATTGATTTATCAGGTGCTGTGCTATTGAGCCCTGCTCACATGCTCGGGGTTGGAATGGTGACAATACTGGAAAGCAGAAAGACTTGTCTTGCAGGTCAAATCACAGAGAGAATCTCTATTTATTTTTTTTTTTTTGCCTTATTTTGTACAATGCTGTGTTTTCCTTTTTTGTTTAGCTTGAAATTCTTCCATTTTTTCCCTGTAGTCATTATAGCTATGGCTATTGATTAGAAATCTTGAGATTATTAGATTCTTCATAGGTTTCTGTGGATTCCTTTTTTCTGTGAAACTTCCTGAAAGGAATTATTTCATTGCATAGCTGCTATGGTACTAGAGTGGAACTGACTATGGAGGTGGTTCTTTCCAATTCTACTTGAAATCTCGGGCAGGATCTAAGTAGGCACCAAAGTTTTAGACAGGTCACAAATTTGTTGTACTTCATGAGTCACACTTGTAAAATCGCACACCTTTATTTTATAACAGCAAAAGAACTGATGCTCTTATAAATATTTAATTGAGACCAGTGGCGAATCATCAGAAATCATTGGATATATTTCTTGTGGCTGGATTCTCAATATCTTGTAAGAAAAGATAGAGTCCAGGTTTTCAGTAGCAGTTTTATAATATCATGTGAATATGAACTGCCTTTATTGTAATATGTGGATTACTTCTCTAGCACAAAATACATCAATAGAGAAAAATAACCAAGTCACTGAAAAATGTGACCAACAATATCTAGAATAAACTCATACTTTCACAAAAATATGGTGGTGGCATTTAAAATTCTTTCCCCTATTCTGTAATGTTTAGGTATTTATAACTGTGGTTTCATATGTTGATATTTCAGCCCTTCCTTTTGTTATCTTGAGCAATCTGGATATTTTTTTCCATGATATATATTGTTTTTTCATGACTCTACCCTCTTTTCTTACTTGACTCTAGTATCATGTTTTAATATTTGGGTGTACTTCATTGTTTTTGGCTTTAGTCTTGTGCCTTTAGTCTGCAGTACACTGGATTTACAGTTTCTGTTTACTCCTTGCTTTATGTCTAAGCAGAATATTAGTGTCATATTTTCATTTTCTTTGCAAGATCTAGGTCCACAGTAGGCTGTTGGTCTTTTCTAAATCTCTAAATTGCCAAGATGTAGAAAAGTGCTACATTCCTATTTCCATATTTGCATGTTCTATTTTTACTCTTAATCTCTGTAGGAACTGCTTAGTCATCCCAGGAAGTCTGTAACCCTCTCAGGGTTCTGGTTTGTAATGGATTTTTTCCCCCTGAACTTCAAGCACCAAGCTAATATATTGGACACAACAGGTTTCTGCATCCTCTTTAATTTCAAGTTCTTGAACTCATCATTCTAGGCAAACTTGCTAGAAAACTTACATTATTTCTCAAAGTTGTTTTTCTGAAATTTTAACTGAATTGGCTGACTCAACTTATAAACTAAAGTTTCCTATTGCTTTGGTAAGGTTTATGTCATTAAAAATAGAACTAGTATATTTTGTTGCTATGTCTTCACTATTTAATAAAGAAATATGTTTTGGGGTTTTTTTTATCATACCAAGGAATGTGCTATCTGCTCATAGCCTCGCATTAATTTTCTAGGAGTAGGTTTAGGAAATTAGAATTACTTAATATCCTACCATTTTTACTGTCTGTCTCCTAATTTTATAAACATTCCTAACTATCCCAAGACTCAGTCTTCTATAATAAGCATTAATTTTTGGGAGATTTTTACTATGTCTCATCAAAAAATATTTGTTTTGTACAAGCCTTAAATTCAAAGCAATCAACTATTTAAATAAAATATCCCTTTGACTCCATTTTCATTTATGTCTTTCCATAAAGATGGTACAGACATAGGTTTGTGTTATGCAGATCACAGATTTGCTTCCTGTCTTGGCTGGCAAAGAACTATTTTTATATGCCAGCCTTGTTTATTTAGGACATTTTGCATGCATTTAGGACATTGACGTGCATTGTACTGAGATGTACAAGAGCATGAAATAGGCTGCCCTGTATACACTGAGAGCTTGGGCTAAAAATAAGGTTTAAACAAAATATTAAAAATTACATTTTTCTTTCCTTATTTTGGTTTTCATTTTTTTTACTTAGTTGAGTCTGTTTACCACTATGTTTATTAAAACTTGGTCTCAAATACTTAAAAAATCTTGGTTTTTCAATGGTCAGAGATCCCTGATTTTAGCTACTGAAAATAACATTAGTTAAACTCAGTATGCACTCATTAATCTACCCAGTCAGTCAATCCTAATACTGTGCTCAGGTCTCTTTCTACCTTTAATTTTAATTTCCTTTGCCAGAGCTTTGGTCTTTAAATTTCCCTATCTCAAAGCATTAAGAAGGAAGGAACATTATGCTATTTTGTCCTTCTTAAAGTATGAAAACCTGGCAGTGTTGCTGTCATTGAAATTTTATAATTGACTCCTCTGAGGTAGGAGGAGCTGAGCGCTAATATAATTTTCCTTTAGGATGCACGTTCTAGGATACGTTTGTCTTGTGGGTCCTTGAGAACTCAGGCCTGTACCTAAGGAGGGGTAAAAGCTAATTATCCAGCAACTTAAAAAATATTCTTAGTAAAACTGAAAAATATAAAAGGAAATTTTACGTAATTCATTAAAGCTTTTTTTAACAAACAAGATCTTACCTCTAATGGAGAGTCAGTGAAAATTTGACTGACAAAGATCTACCACCATGTAGTAATTTATAGGTATTAAATAAGTATATAACTAAGTAAAGATGCAGTAGAATATAGAAGATTATAATCCACTGTGTATTCTAATATTCTAAGTAAAATGTACATGAAATCCAAAGCACGTAGAATGCATAGAGTGAAAACAAGGACCTAATAGAACAGTTTTACATAAAGCTAATATGAAACAGGGACTGAAACTGATCATATGATTAAAAGAAGAGATGAGGTGGGAAATAACTTTTTTTACCTGCTTGGAATATGAACCAAAGGCAAAAGAATCGTGTCTTTTGTTTTTCAGCCTTTTCTATTTTCAGTTGTTTTCAATTTTCAGAACACAGTACTCGAATCAGTTGAGTTTGTCAAAGATATTTTCATGTACTTGAGCTTAATGGAGCTAACATGATAAACCATGTTTATTTCCTTCAAATGTTGTATTCTATGTATGTATGGCTGCATAGTCATTGATAATAAGTATCACATATACATGTATCTGAAGTTTGGCAATGGCTCCATAGCTATTCCTGGATAGCTCCAGTATTTGAAAAGTAGTATGAATTCAAAATAGGCTTCACATTTGGGAATGGAGTAAGTTTACTTTTCCTTTTATTTTTTAAAAATAATCTTTTGCATGAATTCTGCCACCATTCACCTGGGATTGTCATAAATCACATATATGTTACCATGGATGCTCATTTATCAGCTTGCTTAAGAAAGCTTTACAAATGAGAATACCAACCTTGCCATTGAACCTAGCAATCGGAAGCCTTTAATTCACTATATATTTGCCTTGTCCTTGTCAAATACATTCAAACAAACAAACAAAAAAAAAAAAAAGAAAAGCAAAAGCTACTCTGTACTGAAACTTGTGACTCCTGCTTGCCTGCTGTGTCTGCAGCCTCCAGTTTTTGCTTTCCACAATACTCTTCCCTTGAGCTCTGAGGGATATAACCCATTTAAAGAATGAAACAACACTTTCTTCTGTTCTCTTTTTTACAAAGAGGGGAAAAAGGGAGCCTGAACTAGGATAAAAGCAGAAGGAGGAATGAGAAGGCTAGATAAAAATAGGTGAAAAATTAAGTTAAAAAAGTCTGGGTGATGAAATGTGGGAAAAAAGTGTGGTTAATAACTGTGCACAACTGGTTGTAAATAACCCATGAGCAGTTTAGAAGGAATCTGTTCTCTTATGCAGGTGGCGTCCACCCATCTCATGCGACAGGAGAGGCTAACCCGTTGAAATATGGAGAATTCTTTCAGACAAAATTGCAAATGACAAGCTAGTCTCTATCCTTTCCATGAAAGATTTTTGTTGGACCTTGAAACCAGAATCCTTGCTATACTGTACCTCCGCGGTGAGGAGGATGGCAGGGAATGGGGGAGGAAGGGGCTGAGGCTGACAACCAGATGAACAGGCTAGAGATATGCGGGCATGATAGAAGGAAAATTGCTGGCAGCCCATTTCTCCCTGGGGCATTTGAGCAAGACACACTCCCTCCCTACTCCCTCACACCCACGGACACCCCCAGCCAAAGGAAGGCACATGTTGTGCATTTCAGGGGCCAGACTGGATGGCTTTGCTGTGAAGCAAGGAGGGTTGCATATGTTTTATAATGTTGGTACTGGTGACACTTAAATCATTAATGACTTTATTTTCACAGATTCAGAAAAATCATTTGACATGTGATCAGTGATACTGCTCACAGCTAAAAATTTTATAACTGGTAGTTTATGTACTCGAGTTTGTTGAACTGACTTTTTTTTTTGCTCTTGTTTTCTCCCCGCCAAAATAGGGGAATTGGTTATTCAGGTACCTGAAGGTAGATTTCTGTGTCATTTTAGTACCAGGTATGCTGTTTAGCTTCCAGCTGCCACTCCAGAAGAAAAACAGTCTCTGTGCTTATCCCTGTCTGTCTCATCTATATTTCTCAGACCCATGTCATATTAAAGGGACTAGATCTCCAGCACCAAAATAGCTCCACATTACCTATCTCCACGATAGCCCAAGATCCTATGTCAAATCCTTTATCAAGCAAAATGTGGATATATTAAATGTTAATTTTGCTTATTTCAAGATTCCGAGTAATTATGAGCAGATTTCTCCTACCAAAATATGTGATACTGCAGTTCTTTCACAAACCCATATATATATATACACCCAAGCACGCCCATTTCACCCTGAAGTGACATCCAGCATGGTTAGTCTACTGTGAAATAAAGGAGTCCAATATCATTTACAGGTCATGTAAATGTCAGGCTCAGCAGTTCCCTCCATTATGAAGTATGCTGGGTTAGATTTACTGCTCCAGTGGGAGACCTCTGCATGCTCTGCTGGTGCAAAATAATCTAGTATGACCAGTTTATCAGCAGATAAGATGGAATGGGAGATCCACAGATTGCCCAGTACAGGAAGTGCAGGCTGTTTTTCCCACTCTTCTGTTATAACATTCATTCATAAAACTTCAGGGGTTTTGGAATTAAACAAACCTTTTGTCTGTCTCCTCTAGGGCACTGTCTGTGTGTCTCTGCCATATGGTGCAGTGTGAGGTTGGAAGTGGAGATCTGTCTGCCTTGGCATCCTTCCTCTGCTGGATAAGTCCAAAATGATACAGAGATACAGATATCCACAGATTTTTTGACTGTTTAGGGCATTCTCTGATCCAGCTAAAGGCACAACATGCACAAGACGAGCAACCTGGCTTAGAGTTTTCTTTTGCTGGCAGTTTTCAGTTCTTAATGGGGCTTTTATTTGCTGAAGAGTGTGATTTATTTTCTCGTTAAGATTTTTTCCTGGTCACAAATGGAAGCTTTTCCCTTCTAGTGTTGTATTTTCTGAATCACTCTGCTTCTTTATTCAATAAATGCTGCTAAATTTGTCTTTCAAGACATTGATCAGTGAAATAATTCAACAGAACTTTTTCATGTCAACACTTCCTTACAAAGATTTCATAATTTCTTAATTGGAAAATCACATTCTAATCTGGGTGTTTGCTGTGCAAAAGTAATAAAAAAAATGTCTATTTTTTAACTTAATTTTTGGAAGTTCTGTCTCAAAGTTGTCACCTATTCCAAGCCACAATGCTTAGTTCAGTCCAACAAGTTTCAAGGCATTATCAGAGAAGAAAAATACACATTTAATGGAATTACTAGTTGATGATAAGTAACAGACAGGAACATATATATAGGCAATACATACCCATTTATATTGTGAAATGAGAAATATCTATGAGACGGTGCTTCTAATCTCATTACATTTGTTCAGTTCAAAAACTGCAATGAGGCGATTAACTGTGAAATCAGTCTCATGCTCTGCAGATCATAGGATTTTAGTTTCTGAAGCTTATTAATGCTAATGCAACATTTTTCATTTGCTTAGTGAGCTTTCAGTGAACCCAGAAGTATCAGTTCAACAAATCACTCCAGTACAGGCTTCATTCTGATCAGACCCAAGGAACACGGTTCTTTGCCCATGTGATAGGGCTATGTGGAGAATAAGGCCATGCTTCTCTGCTTTGCTGCATGTGATTCGAAATACATTTAGCTGGTCTCCATTTCTGGTCACCTAGCAAAGCTTTTTTCCTTTGGGAGCTACACAAACATGGTTTCTGCTCAGTGCTTGACAGAAAATTTAAAAATGTTAATCCCGCTCAGAGATGTTATTTGCACCCTGGGACATTTCCACCTGAGATGTACCACACGGCAGCTCATCTTTCAGCTTCAGCCCTTTCCTATCCCGCTGTAATGCTGCAGACTGCCTAAAGCCTGACACAGCTGCAAGCTGGCTGTGAGACTCTGGTTTAACAAAGAATGAAACATAAACAGAGGTGCTGTTTCTTCCCTTCTACATACCCATCCCAAGTTCTACCAGCTCTAGTTTTACTTTGCCAAGACAAAAAAAAAAAAAAAGAGAGGAGGAAGAGCTTCATCCTCTGATTGTAAAATAAAGCTAATAAAGCATTGGCAAAACAACTTGAAAATATGTAGTTTTTAAAAGGCCTTTCCTTCTGTTAGGTGACACTCCTGCCGTTTAGAACATGCTTTTTATGAAGCATATAAAGATAAGGAGGCCACGACACATGACTGAAAAGCCTCCTGCTCATCTTTGCATCTGCTGGTTCATAAGAATACTGCACGTAAAAGGATAGCAAGCATTGGATGGTTTGGTTCAAACCTGAAGGGCTGTTAAAGAAAATGTTCAGTTTCAGAAATACTTTTGTAAGAAACCTCAGCAGTATTAATATATGAATCAAACACTGAAAGAGGAAAACTCCTTGACATGGTACCATAAAGAATGCTTGCAGGGTAGCACAAACAAAACTCTTCAGAGAATTCTATGATTTCAGACTGTCACTAACTGGTTACTAAAATTTGGTATGCTCAGAAGATAATCTTTGAAGGGAGTTTTTTTGAGTTCTGAGAATGACCAAACCTTATGGAAAAGTAGTTTAGATAGTAGATACACAAATAACAACGCAGGTATAATACAGGTAGCAGTTCAGGCACAACTAACAAAGTTATTACAACCTGACAAGCTGCTACGGACTTTGATATAAAGTTGATTCAATCCCATTTGAGCAATAATGGTTAAAGAACAAACCAATTTTCCTCTTCCATTTGCTAATCATTTAGGTTGTGATTTGCATAATTTCCCCAATATTTCTTTGAATGCTTTTCTTTGCTGTTATTTGTAAACACTCAATATTATAATTCTAAGGTTGACTAGTTTTCTATACCTTTGTCTAATTTTGTGTTTCTATTTCCAGTATGGACACCTAATTTTTTTAAATTATTATTTTCTTGCAATGTTACTTGTATAAATGAAAATCTACTTTGCCAGAGAAAGTTAAGACACACAATTAAAATCAGTATTTGGATGTATTCCTAAGAAAATAATAATTTACTAAATGCTCATAAAGAATGAACATAGTGTGATATGAAAGTCATCAAAATAATCACAATAAAAATGCTCCAAAGAACAGTCAGAAATGGGGATTTAGACATTTATGTCTTCCTGGACTTAAATATAGCTACATTTTGAACTTGTGAAGTGATATAAGATGAAGTTATATAAAATGCAGGTTTGAAAAGTGTGATTCCAGAAACCTAAAGGAAAATCTCATATTCCAGATATCTTAGCTAATTTTAAAGGTTTAGGCTCTTCTCCATTGTCTAGAACTTTCCCTGGAAACCTATGCTCCTGATCTCTGTTAAAATCATATAATACATTATCCATACTTAATTATTTTATGCTTATCATATTACAGGGATGTAATTAGTGCCATTCATTAGCCTCATTTGTTGTGATTATAAATCTGAAATTAATTCTATTTCATTCATTTTGGACATGTACAACATAATTGTGATCCTGCACATTACTTTTAAACTGCTACTATAATTCTTTTGAGGTATTACCCTTATTTGTTCTGCATACAGATACAAAAAGGAGATGGAATTTGTCGGTTGAGAAAAAATGAAGATGAAAAGGACTTGCTGTGGAAGTGTTAATGCCCAAGAACACACAGACATTTTGCTCTGGAAAAGTGGTGCTGTCATGCTCAATAGAAATTTTACTGCATAGATAGATATGTTACAATAAGGTTCTCTACTATGTCACATGGAGTGGCCATCTGATTTAAGACCTCTTCCATCAGAGACTCTCCTACTTCCTTATGTTAATCTGAAACTTGATGATGTTTCTAGGGTCAGAAATGCTACAAGTTCATTTTAAAATGAACCAAGAATTTCATGGAAGAAAAGGAATGTAAAAACAATAAAAGTCTTAAAGACCAAAATTGATAAAAATGGAAGTAGTATTTAAGAGTACTACTGATGCCCGAAAGATAGGCTGGAAATAAATCCCCATAGACCGATGTCTATAGAGCAGGTATTTGTTTATTGCAGCGCTGGTGGTGAGGGGGATATCTCCTCCTAACTCACCCACCCTTGTCAAGTGCGGTGCCATATTTATACAGTAACATTTCACTAAAGGTTGCTGTGTCATTACAGCATCATCACATACGCGCCGGAACTAATTTACATAGCATGATCTCANATTTTTATTTGAATGATGTCATATATAAACATCATGGCTAATCTTTTGCATAATTATTTTGCCCGACCTGTGACGAGGATTAAGTTCATATGTTATGTTAATCACATGTTTGTTAATTGTTGGTTATTAATTGCACAGTTATTAATTGGTTAAAGTACAGTTAAAGTTGTTAAGGTTATTCCTAGAGCCACCGTCGACCCCAGACATTCCCAGAGGAATAACCATTTCTTCCCAAAGTTTTCATGTTTTACAGTTAAAAAGTTATTAAAGTTAGTTGCTTGTTACAAAACCAAGCGAGACACAGACATCCCCTAGACGCAGCCAATCTCCCCAATTTATGTTGATTTATATTCGTCTTTGTATTGTTATCGCTGTTTTGTATTTTAGAAGTTTATTTTNTGCTGCTACCAATAAACATCTTTTGGCTCACAGCAAGAGAGTTGTGGCTCGTTTTTCACAAATGAGTAATCAATAGCATGTATTATTTGACTTGATCTAAAAAAATCTACTTAGTCTGATCCATAGAGTCTCCTTTCTTTGCTCCCAGAAACAAAACAACACTCCTGCTTTTCCAAGAGGAGAAGAAAAAAAAAATCCCATCCAGTGCATTAAAGACATGTCAATACAAGGAAGAAAAAGAAGGCATGTGGTTACTTTGTGGTAAACAGACAAAAAAGTCATAGATGAAGGATCACAGGAGATCTACTCTTATGAAAAAAACCCAAAACAACAGTATAAAACACATAAAAGGATCTCAGCTTTTATCAGCTAGAAAGAAACCTAAATTAGAAGAAAAAAGTAAACAATTTTTCCTCACAGTTTCTCAAATGCAGGGATTTGAGGATTCCCCAGTTACCAGATGATGATATACATGTTCAAATTTTTTTATTTACCTCTTCATTTTTTTCAGCTGTAAAAATGTGATTTTTGTTTTCTAATTTCTGCATTCTTCATGCTCTTGTTTTGTAAATACACAAAGGATCTACCTAAGTGGAAATACTATTCACCATTCTGCAGCTGGGTAGGGTACCTTTTCTTCTGTCTATTTATCTCCCTTCTTTTTGTTTTATTGTTTTATAAGGAAAATGTGTTTTGTCATATTCATGAATTGCAGATCAGTTTCTCATGAACTGGCAGGACTGATAGCAATAGCTCCTCTTCTCAGCAGTCTATAATTCCACTTCTTTCTCATTGTTTGTCTTTTATGTTTCCGCCTTATCTATTTCTTTCTCTCCCATTTATGGGCAAAGCCATTTGGAATGCTAGATGGCAATTACATTCTGCAGTTGATTTCTGTAAATTGGTCTACTTTTCAAGCACTTATAAGCAAAATTATTTTAGCCGAGAGAACATTAACTTAGGGGAGAAGAAATGTGTGTTATTTACATGGTAGAATATACAGGCTCAAGATTAGAATGTGCCAATACTATTTACATTTGTTAGATGATGTTAATCATCTTTACTATTTAAAAGTATTTTTAACAGTCTTATTATTTCACAGCAAAATTTTTAGCTACTGCCCTTTCTTTCTTAATGTAGTTGTCCTCTTCTTGTTTAATCTGCATTTAACTATCTTATTTTTCTTCATTTTCAGCTGCAATAAAATATGACAAACAGATTTCTAAAAATGCTCAGTCTAGGTTAGTCATTGGTAAGGTTGTACAAAAGTGAGAATTTTGGGAAATCTCATTTTTAACAAAGCTGCTGTGTGTTTCTTTCTAAAGAACTAAAGTGTTATTGCATCACTGTAATCATCACTTTATGGATCATTAAATAATAGAATCATGGAGTGTTTTGGTTTGAAAAGGATCTCTACGGGTCATCTAGTCCAAACACCCTGCCATGGACCAGGACATCTGTTGGATGAGACTGCTCAAAGCTCTATGCAACCTGACCTTGAACACTTCTAGAGATGGAACATACACAACTTCTCTGTGCAAACTCTTCCAGTCTTTGATCATATTGTAAAGAATGTCTTCCTTATGTCATCTTTCAATTTAAGACCATTGCCCCTGTCCTATTACTACAGGCCTTCATAAAAAGTGTCCCTCCATCTTTGTTGTAAGCCCCATTTTACATCCTGAAAGTCTGCAATAAGATCTTCCATGAGTCCTCCATTCTTCAGGCTGAACAACTCCAGCTCCAACAACTCTCTCAGCCTTTCTTCATAGGAGAGGTGCTCCAGCCCTCTGGTCATCTGTGTGGCCCTCCTCTGGATCAGCTCTGACATGTCCACGTCTTTGCTGAACCCCTGACCTGGACTCAGCACTCCAAATAGGGTCTCACCAGAGCAGAGGGGAAGAATCTCCTCCCTCACCCTGCTGCTCTGGCTGCTTTTGATGCAGCCGTGGTTACAGCTGGCTTTCTGAACTGCAAATGCACATTGCTGGCTCATATCCAACCAGTATCCTAAAGTCCTTCACCGCAGGGCTGCTCTCTATCCATTCTCCACCCAGCCTGTATTTGTGCTTAGGATTGCCCTGACAGAGGTGCAGGATCTTCCACTTGGGTTTGTTGGGCTTCACAAGGCTCACAGAGGCTCATTTCTCAAGCCCAGCAAGGCCCCTCTGGTTGGCATCGCTTCCCTAAAGCACATCGGGGGATAACACCGAGCGCATCACCATTGAGCCTGGATTCATCCGCAAACTTGGTGAGAGTGTATCGATCCCACTGGCTGTGTAATTGATGAAGATATTAAATAGTACTGGTCCCAGTAAGGACCCATAAGGATCACCACTCATTACTAGTGTCCACTTGTCTATTGAGCTGATGACTGTGACTCTTTGGATGTGGTCATCCAGCCAATTCCTTATCCATCTACAAGTGCATTCATCAAACCCATATCTCTCCAATTTATCAAGAAGAATGTTGTCAAAGGCCTTACAGAAGTCCAGATAGATGACACCTGTAGCTCTTTCCCTGCCCACTGATGCAGTCACTCTATCATGAGGCCACTGTCTTAGTCAGTTAATATCCTCAAGACCCTGAGACGCATCTCATCAGGTCACATGCAGTTATGTACAGTCATGTTTCTCAGGTGGTCTTGAACCTGATCTCCTAGAGCCAGACTACTCCCTCTGTGCCTGTCTTGAGGTTTAGGGACTTGAGAGATATGGGAAGAGAGATTAGAAGAGAAAATGGAAACAGAAAAATTGTTAAGTACCTTAAGTCTTCTTCATGTTTGTTGCCATCAGTTCTCCTGTCTTCATTATCAGGACAGGTACTTCTCCTTCAATCTTTCTTTTCATGCCAACATACATATACATATCCTTATTATTCTTTGCATTCCTTGCCTAATTCAGCTCTAACTGAACCATATCTTTCCTGGTCCCATATTTACAGATCGAGGCAACTTGCCTATATTATTATCAGGAAACTTGTCTTTGGTTCCACTGCTTGTGCATTTCCTCCTTATACTTTAGTTTGGCCAGGAGGTCCTTACTCAGCCATGCTGATTTCCTGCTTTCTACGCCTGATTTCTTAAACAGGGAAATTGAATGTTCTTGTGCTGTGAGAAAAATATTCTCTAAGCTCTGTTCAGTCCCTTATCCCTGAGGGCAGTTTCCGAAGGGCCACATCTACTAACTCCTTAACAGCTGAAAGTTTGGTGACACCACTCTTGACCTCTCTGAATAGTTCAGCTATATTCAGATGTGTGTGTAACTCGCAGCACCTAAAACAATCACAAGACAATTACAAGAAAATATGCTTCTAGAAGCTCTGAACATCTTAAATAAGCATATACTCAGAAGATTTTGCCAATAACAGTAGTCAACTAAACTGACAGTATATACATATTAGAAGAATTAATATTTGACATTCAAATTTTAAATCAGCAAAAGTAATAGTGCATCCTTTATTTTTAAAATCAAATACCTTAATATTTTTATTTAATATCTAGACTCATCAAAATGTTGTCCAATATTTGCTAATTTATTTATAGAAAATTAAATGAGATTACTCAAGATGAACAGTATTGCAGTTCTACAGTTTAAACTCCTCTTTCAAAATTTCCAATATTTTTCCTAGGTCAGGCTTTCTTTTGTGCTGTCTCCTGGATTTGACATAGTCCAAGCTGAAGAACTATCATTCATAACATCGACAAACTCATCAAACTGAAAGACATTTTAAAAGTAAGCTGATTATTTTGTGATGATGGCCTCTACTATTTTTGCGTTATGTTTCAGGAAATGTCTCTAAATTTTATGCTGATAGTTTAATTCAAGTTTTGCAAAACTATAACTGATGTATTTTTCAGTGAAGAAAAGAGAGAGATGAAGAGATAACTAATAAAATTATTATTTTCATTTTATCTATGGCATATATTTATTTTGTCATCTTAAATCAACTTCTCAAGTGTCACCTTTCGTAATTATAAATTTTATAAAGGCTGCAAACAAAAGCATTCAAATTGATAAGACCAATAAAAAGTTGAATTACTAACATTTTATCATATTAAATGCAAGACAACCAGCCATTTTTTAAGGTTGCAATACCTTAAAACTCTGTGATAGAAGCTTGAGTACCTCGAGTACTGACATGATAGTCAGATACTGTTAGAGTCCCAAAAATCTTTAAGAGATGCAGTTAATTGCATCATCAATTATACTGAGATTGTCAAAAACTCAAGACCAAATTCAGTGGCCATGCTAACTTTTCTTAAAATTATTTTAAATTACTTTTTTTTTTTTAATGGAAGATTCAGTTTTTTGTTCTGTTTACTTTTTTCTCAAGAGCTACACAAATGATTCCTTCACGTATGGTTAGACTCAATGACCTTAAAGGTCTTTTCCAACTGAAATGATTCTATGATTCCATAAATCTTTCTGATTTTAATGCTCATAATTTTGAACTAAGTGAAAGTACTGTGTACTTTCTGTATAGTGCTACAGATGAAGAACCAGTGTGTTCTTACACTTAAAAAAACTGAATGAGGAGTTATTTAAGAGTTGTCTGAATTTTAGTTGCATCACTGAAGAGACAGGGGTAAGTTTAGAAAAGAAACAAGAGAGCACAAAAAAATCTTTATACTACAGCTGCTTTGCTACCTGAAACAGCAAAAACACCTGCAGACAATCACATACATAATGCAGACAAAATTGAAAGGATATAATAAAATAGCAAGTTTGCAATTTCTCAGTATAAGAAAAGAATCTATTTCTTCTATCAGTACCAGGAAAACAAAACAATAGTCGGAAAAAAATACATGAACAACAGTTTCTATGAACTCAAATTGAATGAATTGCCATGGGGAAGAAAAAAGTAGAATGTTTTCTCAGGTTTAGCTTTAGGAGATTTTTGCTTTAGGTTGTATTCATTATTTTATGATATATATTAGATACTCTAACTGTTCGTCTGGCTTTATAAAACAGTTATCATATATTTATTTCAAAAGATCATTGAAAGTTGCAGTAACTTAATGGTAATTGACACATTATTTCTTGACCCTTACATTGGAAACAGATATCAAATGGTTTATCTGCTTGTAAATAAAATTAAATCATAATATTACATCAGAAGTCTTCATAGATAGATTTTATTTAATAGAACGTGAATCAGATGTTTCATTCTCTTCCATTCTGTCTGAAACCTGAAAATCAAGGGAAGAATATCCACAGACTCAAAGATGTAATTTGTAAATATTAACTTTGAACTGAAACAGTATTTTGCAGAGTTCTCTAAGGCTACTATATCGTTTCTGAAATGGGTTGATGACTTTAATTTTGTATTTACCTTCTCTAAATTTCATTTATCAAAAGATTAATTAAAAGACACTAAAGGCAATAAACTGGGCTTCTGCTTTCTCTTGTACATTCATCTAGTGTTCTGTCACCTACTCAGTCACTACTAGGAAGTGCTTTTGCATTTTTCACAGCCACTGCTCATATATATTGTACCAAATAACTTATTAACTTTGACAGACTTTTCCACCTCACTGCTCAGCATCTTTTCAAGATCATTAAAGACTAAATTAAGAATTATGGAGTCAAGTGCAAATCACTAAGGGATACTTCTGAAAATCTTCCTCCCCTGTGAAATCTAACTATTTTTGCCACTTGTTTTCTGTCTCTTAATAAGGAAATTATTTATTCATTTCAGTCCCTTCTCCACAGTCATCTTCATGTCCTTAAGAGTCTTTGTTAGAAGACCTTGTTCAACACCTTTTCAAGGTCAAGGTGCACTTTATCATCCTGCTTGCTCCAGCATGGAGGTGTGCTGCTTACTTCAGAGAACTGTATTTTTGTGAAAACCATTATTCATTTGCAAAAGCCATATTGCTCTCCCCTAATTGTTCATATTTATGAACCATAATGGTTCATATTTATTCAGATGCACATTAATTCCATTTTTCAGGGAGTTTCAACTAATTAACTTGCTGGATGCGTTGAGCTACAGGTCAGTCCTTGGGTTCTCCTGCAGCTTTCTGAAATAATTGATGTCACATGTGTCAGTCCTCTGCCTCCACACTGTATCTGAGAGAGAGGTTTGAGATCTTCGTGTTTCATCTTGAAGTCTCCCTAGAGCCTAAAGGGAAATATCAATCAGTCTTGCAGATTTTTTATTCTTAATTCTATCTATTACTTCAGTAACTTCTGCTGACAGTTGAGTGTATCCTTTAGTGAGTCTATAGCTAAAAACCATGGTTCAGCTCAGAAATCTCCCTGAACTTATCCAAGTTAAGAAGGGATATAAACAAGTAATTTTTCTCCTCTGTTGTGGCCTCCTTTCCTCTATATGCTCTTTTCATGATTTGATTCATTTCCGTGTGCTACAGATTCCCTAGAAAGCTTCCCCTTCATCTATCTTTCACATAAAATTACCCTTAAACCTCAGGTTTCCTTTTGTTGAGGCAAAACTTGTTTGGCTTTTCTTCTGGGGGGGAAAGGGGGTGTGCAGGAAGGCTATGGTTGTGGTTTGTTTGGGGTATTTTTTGTTTGTTTGAGTTTTTTTGCTGTTACCCATGTCCATTCGTCTCCTCTTTAATAACAAAAAGTCTACAAAAGCCAAGTAGAACAAAACAGAAACAAATAATCTTGGAACGAACGGGGAGTTTTGTAGCATTTTACAGGAAATATTCCCAGTGGCTTAAACCTTATGTTACCATTATATCAAAACTATTTGTGCTTGCTAATTTAGTCCCTGCAAAACTTTTAGCTGCTACACCTCCCTTACCTTTGCTATGCAGTGCACAAGTACAAAAATATAATTGACAACATATGTCCCTTGAAGAGTTAATAAATTAATTGCTGTTGCAGAGCTAGCGCTTCTCTTTTTTGCCCTTCCAGCTGCATTTTTCTTCATTCACTGCTTTCAGATGAATAATCTTTCAGCTGAAGTTTCTGTGAAATTTACAGGGAATCTACAATTCCCAAAGGATCACTGTAAGAATAATATCAGCTATACTATTACAATTCTTTTCTCGCTAACTTTAAAGGTAGGTGTTTTTTTTGTTTGTTTGTTTGTTTGGGGTTTTTTTTGTTTGTTTGTTTGGGGGGTTTTGTTTTGTTTTGTTTTGGATTTTTGGGATTTTTTTTGGTGTGTGTGGATTTCACTACTTGTTGCTGATTGCTTCAGGGCCCAGAGGG
This sequence comes from Aleadryas rufinucha, assembly GCA_013397815.1. Taxonomy (NCBI): domain Eukaryota; kingdom Metazoa; phylum Chordata; class Aves; order Passeriformes; genus Aleadryas; species Aleadryas rufinucha. The sequence goes on from VZTH01012262.1 coordinate 78,178, forward strand.
AGTTAATCTACTTTGTGCTAGATGAACTCCTTGGCAGTTTCTTTGACTTCTCTGACTGAGACAGGGCACTGCACTGACAGGCACGGCCTCTCTGGAGTTACATGAAGTCACAGTACCCCAGCAGAGAGATGCAAACTCTTTCAACAAATGGTTAAAAACACATATGTATACTCTGGGCTATAATTAGAAGAATAATCAATTCATGTCATCTCCATACTTATTTAATGCAGGCAATGCTTATTATTATTTCTTGATATTTTTTCACAAGGCCAGCTACTTTTGTAGGGGAACAACACCAAAGATTTTGATGGGAGGGGCTATAAAAATAGAAATTCACTGAAAAGAAAAGAAAGATTTTTTTCCTTTGAATTATGTTTTATTTTTCCTTCCCTCTTCTTCTGAAACATTGATATTGGCCACCTATGAATGCAGGAAGCCCTAGAGAAGATGGCATTGGCATTCAGATGGCATTCAGTAAAACCAATGACCCAAAATGTCAGCTGCGCTATTCTTGTTCTTATGCTGTCCTGGAGGGAATCTGAATCAGATGGATATGAGAACAGAACCACACCACTCAGTGACATACAGTTAAATTTATGCCATAAGATAAAAAAGGTGAGTAATAAGTTCTATTCTAAGATTTCTGTTCCGCAGCATTCAACTACTTCTCACATAATTGAGGCCCAGCACTGCAGCTCTGACGAGCACCACGGATCTGGAGCAGCATGACACTGGTCTAATTTCTCAACATGTGGCAGGTGGCCTGACCCCTAACACAGTGGTTCCACCTTGGACTCAGTCTTCACAGTGTGTTTGTTACAGTTCCCCTTGTTTCCCCATAACTGTCTTCACCATTTAGTGCTTTCTAAATGAGATTTGATGAGCTGCTAATCGTGTAGCCCAAACCAATTTCCTTGAGTTTCCTTTTATTGAAGGCAATTTAACATTTTCTGTCTTGATTTCTATCACACTCTGGTCTCTTTCCCCCCAAGATGTTAAAAGGGTGTGAATTTGGCAGCAGCAATTTAAGGTTTATCTGGCCTTTTTTATTTTATGGTGTGTATAGTGAAATGATACAGTCAGTCAGGGCTGTGAAGGTATAAACAAGGTCTCATTTACGTGAGCAGTCCTTTCAGGTAAGCTTTATCCCGTGAGACACACTCCGTGAAACAATACTTGCTGGGTTGAAATGAGGAAGGACTTCTCTTCCTGGTCAGACTGGTTGGGACTTGGGGCTTTTATTTATGTTCCTCTGTGGTATTGAGCAATGGCTGTTGCCTAAGCCTGTCGATGAAAACCTATGTTTCTCTAAATGATTTCTGCTGGAGCATAAGCCAAGAGTGTGCTCTTGCCTTCCCTCCTCCTAACAAGACCTCTGGAAACCTCTTTTGTTTGTGGCATGATAGTCTGCACTGCTGAGACTAGGGGAAGAACTGGTGTTCTTTCACATTTTTGAAAAATATTAAGCTTAAAGGATCCCGAAGAGCCAGAGGAAATGGCACAGAAAGTTGCTAGAATGCTGGGGCAGGAAAGTTTGGCTTATTTTTCAGGAAAACATTATAATCCCTTGGTATTCTTATTTGCTTACCCAAGTTGAAATAATTAATTGGAAAATAAATGGTTTTTGCAGAGATGACAACTCCTTCTGATGGTAAAATACGGCAAATAAACCTGGTAAAAATCAATATGGGCAAGCTATTAAACCCCAAACTACATTTCTTATTTTAATTTTTTTATTATTATTATTTAAGCCTTCTCCCTTGACTACACTGTCACTTAAAATATCACTATAATACAGGAAAAATATGGTTTTTCTATACTATTGATTGTGCTCTGCATGAGTATAAATGGTGTCACCAGATGGAAGACAGATCAATAGGTCAGAACTTACTGATGATATAAAAATTCTTCCAGGTTTCAAGATAAATACATCAATTCTTTCAAATGTGGTTATAAAAAACTGCCCATTTTCTTTTTACAAGTTGTCTTTAAGAACTAGAAAACAGTTACTTACCTTGCAGTCTATTTTGCTATGGCAGTTTTATTGTCTTCTTTCTGGTATGTGATGGAAAGGGTATATATTTTCAGCATGGAATGGTGTGAGATATGAAAACACTAAGCTCTGAATAGCCCTTCATCAAAAAGAAAATCTCACATCCAAGGTCTTTTAAGGGAAACAAAACACCGAGGTGCCATTGGAGCAAATGGATGCATACAAGTAAGAGATGAAATAGATATATAGGAAAAGACACATAACCCTTCCACCCAGTTCAACAACGAAAACTGTCTCTATCTCAAGTTTGGCATCTTGCCTCTTATTTGCACTTAGTAGCAAACTCTCCAAAAACTGTAGCTGAATGGCGTTAGATGCAGGAATACATGTCATAACTCTGTAATCAAGAAAGCCAGTGCAGTGATGAATACTAAGGACTGGCTTTAGACAAAAGGTCTATAGAGCCTTATTTTTAGATCTTGCCCAGAAAGGATCATTATGCTACAATAAGCCTTCTCCAGTGATGTAACAACCCCTTTGTTCAGTATTCCAACTTTCTGTCTGTTATGAGAGAGACTAGACCAGCACAAGTTGACAAGGGCAGAATGTTTGAATTCCACATTATTCTAGAGTACTGTTTCCATGCCACTATACTGGACTCTTCATCAGCAAATAAAAAAAATTCTTTTGAGCTAATGGACATGCACCTGTAATAAAGAGTTGAAAAAAAAAATTACAAAAGTAAGAATAATAAGTGATAGTAAGTAAGAATGGTTGATGCTATTTTAACTAAATGGAGAGCTTGATTAACAAAAATATTTTCTTTTTTTCACCACTATTGTTCTCTCAGCTCAGATGTTCTGTGCTTGACAATTGCAAGAGAAGACAAAACAGGTAAAAAAACTCAAGCATGTATGACTTCTATTGATGAGAATAGAAGTCTTAACATAAGAGTAAAGAAAAACAAGATTGAACCCCTTTTGTAGCATATGGCTATCCTACTGAAAAATATGAGACACAGAACTCAAACATCATTACTCAGTATTTAATCAAAAACATTAATTTAATGTTAAACTGTGGTGATGTTGGGCTGAATTGTACCCAGATTGTAATTTCAATAGACTCTTCATCACCTCATCTTTGCTTCAAACTTCCAGCAGGGACTTCATCTCCCTGACAAAAACAAACACTAGGCAAATCCATATTTGGGTGTTGTCACAGGCCTTTCTTTTAACATAGTAAATAATCTAATCAGACCACGTATCTGGAAGTTTCCAGAAAGGTAACTTGCTTTTGTTGAATGCTGCATACATTATAACCTTGATAATTTCATCAGAATAGGTTATTTTTACTGGCAAATATTCTTCTTCCTCTAGATAAGTGCCTATCTGTTTACTGAAAATAACAATTGAAATGCAGCAAGGATGGATTTTAAAATTATGAAAACCACTTCATGATCTGAATAAATATTAATTTGAGGAGCACAGTTTACTTTTATGGCTTTTTGTGTTCCATTAAATGACCAAAAGGACCTCAGCTTTTTCTGATGTACTTGAGAATGAAGTATTCACTTGATTCTCAAAAAGCAGCATCATAAAATAATTGCAAGTGACTTGCAAGTGAAGAGCAACAAGGCTAGTGAAGGCTCTAGCGAACATGTCCTATGAAGAGTGGCAGAGGGAGCTGGGATTGTTTAGCCTGGAGAAAAGTGGGCTCACAGGGGACCTTTTTTCTCTCTACAGCTCCCTGAAAGGTGGGTATCGGTCTCCTTTCCCAGTTAACAAGTGACCATACAAGAGGAAACAGCCTCAGGTTGTGTCAGAGGAGGTTTAAACTGAACATTAGAAAAAAAAATATCCTTGAAAAGAGTTGTCAAGCATTGGAACAGGCTGCCCAGAGAAGTGGTGGAGTCACCATCCTTTGAAGTATTTAAAATATGTGTAGATGTGGCTCTTGGGAACATGGTTTAGTCATGGCCTTGGCAGTGCTGCGTTAACAGTTGGACTCAATGACCTTAAAGATCTTTTACAACCTAAACAATTGTAAGGAGTTCTGTTCTCTTGGATTGAACTACCCAGCTTGTATATCACTCATCAGACTCCCAGCTGAATTAATAGGTGTTGTTTACAGACCATGGTGGAGACAACTCCAAATGAATTTTGAGATTTTTGTTTTGTCTTGCTTTTTGTTTCTTCGAGCTACAGTCAGTTGGTAGCACATATTCAACAATAAAAATTGTTAACTAGCTATTAGGAATGAATGGCATGCAGCAATTTTACAGGTAGTCAGACAAGAATAACAGTTATAACCATTATATACCTTCAAACAGCCTTAGAAGTATAGTACTATAATTATGGAAGCTTTCTTAGCAATTCCGAAAGTCTACTGAGTGTTACAATAAAGGGAGTTTATTTTTATCCTGGTTTCCTAAAAAGAAAAGTTTTATGCAATCATGTTGTCCATGCTCATTTATCTGTCTGTCAGTCTGTCAGTCTACCCAACAACTTTCAAACAAGGTATCCAATTTCAACCAAATTTGAAAGCACAGCTGAGGACTCAAAGCTATTAAGTTCCTACAAGCTTCATGAAAATAAACTATTGCATAGATCGTGAAGATTCATATTAGTGGTCCCTTGAGTGAAAGATCACAGTCTCAGTAGAAGAAGTCTGTCTGACAGCTGGCCAGTTAGCATCTTCATTCAAATCATCTGTAAAGACTGTTACTGCACTTGCTGGCCACACCAAATTATTTTAGTGAAGTAAAAAGAATACAGAGCCCTATCAAGCCACAAAACCCCTCATTTCTTAAAAAAAAAAAAAAAAAAAAAAAAAAAAAAAAAAAAATCTTCTTCCCTTTTTTTTTCTTTTTTTTTTATAAAAAA
>VZTH01012263.1:361-30603 GCA_013397815.1 Aleadryas rufinucha
CAGCGGCCCCGCCGACGCCCCGTGCTGCTCCCCAGGTGCGGCTCAGCTCCCCCCCGCGGCACCCCGAGGCCCCCCTGCACCTCGCCGGCTTCCACCTGCCCGCCAAGGTAAGGCCCGGGGCGAGGGCGAGGGGCTGCGGCCCCGCGGAGCCCCGGCTGAGGGACCCCCGGCTGAGGGACCCCCGTGCTGCGCCCCCAGCACAAGCCCGCGGGGAAGGGCCCGCGCCAGCCCGGCCCCGGCAGCGGCCCGGCCCCGCCGGACAGCGACGAGTTCGGGTCCTTCCTCTACTGGCGGCCGCCCCTGCCCCGCATCGAGGAGGAGCTGCGGGAGCTGCTGGTGAGAACCTTCCGCAGTCTTCTCCCTGTCCTCGCTCTGCCATTTCTGGCGGGCCTTTCCCGACCCCTCTGTGCCGCCCTGACCGGCTCCTCCCCCCGCACGGCCCAGGCCATCTCCGGTAGCCCCGAGCCCCCGCAGGAGCACCGGAGCGCTACAGATGGGGCCAGCGCCGGCGAAGAGGAGGAGGAGGAGGATGAGGAGAGCGATGACGAAGGCTGGATAACTCCCAGCAACCTGAAGCAGGCCCAGCAGGACACGGGGCACTGCGACACCGCTCCCGTCGGTGTCCAGGTCGGCTGTGTCACCACGGACTTCGCCATGCAGGTGGGTGCTGGGCTGCAGCCGGGGCTCTCAGCTCGGGGCTGCTCCCACCGAGGCAGTGCCGAGTCGCTGGGCAGGGGAGGGCAGCTTTGGGACAGCCTCTCGGGCTCTCGCTGCCCCAGCTGGCAGGGCCCGGTCCCAGCTCCCGGGGTCCCGGTTTGTCCCTGCTCCTGCAGAACGTGCTGCTGCAGATGGGTCTCCACGTGCTGGCCGTGAACGGGATGCTGATCCGCCGGGCCCGGAGCTACATCCTGCGCTGCCACGGCTGCTTCAGGTGCTGGGGCTGATCCTGCTCCCGGGCTGAGCCCGTGCTCCACGGCCTCGGGAGCTGTGAGCCCCTCTGTCCCACCCTCGCAGGACCACCTCAGACATGACCAAGGTGTTCTGCCCCCACTGTGGTAACAAGACCCTCAAGAAGGTGGCAGTGAGTGTCAGCGACGATGGGAGTCTGCACATGCACTTCTCCCGCAATCCCAAGGTGCTGAACCCCCGGGGGCTCAGGGTGAGTACCTGACAGAATCCCACACTCACTGAGGTTGGAAAAGACCTCCGTGATCATCAAATCCCACCTGTGCCCGATGCCCACCTTGTCCCCAGCCCAGAGCACTGAGTGCCATGTCCAGTCAATTCCTTGGACACCTCCAGGGATGGGGACTCCAAACCTCCCTGGGCAGCCCCTTCCCATGTTTAACAACCTTTTCTGTGAAGAAATTCTTCCACTGGGACCCCAGGGACGGGAGCCCAGCCTGTGGCTGGCAGGTTGGAGGGAACCAAAGCAAACTGTGAACATCCTCCAGCTGTTGCACTCGGACCCCAGGGCTCTCGGGCCTCCCTGCTCGGTTCTCCAGAGGGCTGCGGCCACCTCGGAGCCCCCGGGAGCCGGGGCTGATCCCTCCTGTCCCGCAGTACCCGCTGCCAGCGCCGCAGGGCGGGAAGCACGCCAACAACCCGCACCTGGTGGAGGACCAGCGCTTCCCCCAGCAGCGCCTGTCCCGCAAGGCCAGGCAGAAAACCGACGTGTTCGACCCCGACTACCTGGCCGGGGCCTCCCCCTTCGCCGAGAACGACGTGCACAGCCGGGCCGCGCACCTGCACCTGCGCGACGCCGCCCTGGGCGCCGGCCGCCGCCGCCTCAACCCCAACGCCGTCACCAAGAAGTTCGTGAAGAGGAGGTGAGGGACAGGACGGGCCCCACCTGCAGGACCCCCCTGCCCAGGCGTGCTGGGGGCTCCTCCAGGGCAAGGCCTCTCCCGGCACCTGGGCACAGGCCAGGCCCCTGTGTCCCTGCTGCGCTGGTGCCCAGAGAGCCACCGTGCCCGGGCTGTGGGGGCTGGCTCTGGGGAGCCACCGTGCCTGGGCTGGTGGGGGCTGGCTCTGGGGAGGCCCCAGCACAGGGGAGGGCAGGGTGGCTTCCCCAGCCAGCCCTGGGTGCCCCTGGGCAGGGGCTGTGTCACCCAATAAACACCAAACCCCAAAGCACCGTGGCTCAGTGCCGTTTGTGTGGCTGCCTGTGCCAGGGGAGCCTTTCTCTGAGCCTCGGGGGATGAGGAGGCTGGGACAGAGGGAGAGAGGATTTCTTGGATGTTTTGCCCCATGGGATAAGGAGCTCCAGAAGGACAAAAGCCCAGGGGGTTGTGTCCCACCCTGGCACTGGGCGATGCCCAGGGCTGAAGGGGGAGACTCAGGTAAAGCTTTTTGGATAAATCTGCTGAAATCTTTCACAACTGAGAGTTCTGCCCAGCTCCTGCTGCAGTTTCTCCTTAACCCTGCTGAAATTGTTCAGGATAAGGAAATGCCTGACACCAGCTGTGGCCCCTGGTCCTGGGGGGTTGCAGGGTGGGAGCAGGAAAGGGGAACACGCCCAGGCCTCCCCAGCCCCAGGGCACTTTTAGTGTGTCAAAGCTGCAGATAAAGGGCATTGGGTAACGCCCAAAAATCCTGCTGAGGAGGTGGCAACTTCCAGCATGTTGTCTTTGGACTCCTGGCCTCAGCTCCCTGGGGCAGACTCTGCATCTCCCCCAGTCCCTCGGAGAGGGGATCCCAGGCTATGGAAGCTGCTCCCTTGGTCACAATTTGGGGGCTGGGTCAGGCAGCTCCAGAGATGCCCTTGGAAAAACCATCACAAGACTTTACACTGCAAAATGAAAACTTTCATCGTTTATTCTCGACTGCAGCTGTTTACAGAAATATAGTTGCGAGTATACAAATGTCCCAATAGAAGCAAAATATTTTTATTTTTTTTTAATATTCAACAAGTTATCACAGGAGAGCTAAAAACATAGATGCAAATAAAATATCCCCTCATAGACAAACTGAAAACACCGGGAATCAGTGCTTGGAAAACCCACCTACGAAAGCCATATACACAGAACTGCACGAAGGAGTATCTGGTGCTACTTTCACATTGCAGGACACAGAAGAGGCAGCTCAGCGGTCGAGGGTGCACCCAGAACATCTGGCAGGCAGGGGAGAGCCCACCAGAGGTGCAGGGACAGAGCCAGAGGTTGGAGCTCTGCTCTGAAGGGGTTGGAGCTTAACTCAGCATCAGCTCAGATGGGAATAATTCAAATTGCCTCCTTTTATCTAGAATAAAAAAGCTTCAGGAATACTGCAGGCTGCTAAGGATACTGGAATGTGATCCCAGTTCTGCAACACCCAAAGAGCCACTTTCAAACAGGAACTGGCCCCTGGACACGTTATCCTGACGGGCAGCCGTGGTCCTGCCCAGGACACTCGGCTCAGATCCCGTTCCTGGGCAGCTCCAGGGCCACAACAAAGCCAAGGCCATTTCCCTGTCACGTGAACACAGGACCCTTCCCTAATCCCAGGCCTGAAGCTGGAATGTGTCCCAGAGGCTGCCGGGTGTGGGAGCCTTGGAGCCTGAACGCAGGGGGCAGTGAGCAGGGGATCCCTGGATTCCTCACCCTGTCCCCATACAGTGAATGTTCCCGGGAAATTTAATGAACTGTAACAGCAAAAATGACAAATCTCTGGAAAAAGCAGAGCTCAGCCCTGCAAACTCCCAAGAGAACAAATGAGGACATTGGCTCTCAGGGTGGTGGAGGTGATTTAAGAAAACCTGTACCAGGACAACACTGTCTGATCAGCTCATGACAAATTCCAGTGGAACATGGATTTGGAATGAGAGGCCATGGTGGACACAATACACACTACTGATTTTATGACCTGATTTAATGGCTGGAGCTGTGTCAGGGCAGGTTTAGGTTGGGTATCAGGGAAAGGTTCTTCCCCCCCCGAGGGTGCAGGGAATGGGCACGGCCCGAGGCTGCCAGAGCTCCAGGAGCATTTGGACACCGCTCCCAGGCAAAGGGTGGGGTTGTTGGGGTGTCTGTGCAGGGCCAGGGGCTGGATGATCCCTGTGGGTCCCTTCCAGCCCGAGATATTCCATGATTTTATGATTCTTAGGGTTTAGTTCCTCACACAACCTGCAAGAAAGAAATCAGCACGAGTTGTGGCAGGTTCCTCCTGGACAGAATTCAAGGGGAGCTTCACTGGCTTTCAAGGAGTTCTCTATATTTTGACTGTTGCAGTAACAAGTCAGTTTAAAAAAAAAAATCCGTTTACAGACTCCTGCCCTTATGGGAATAAAGAGGAATGGCAGAGGAGCTTCCTCTGAGCCAGCACAACCAGGGACCCTTTGCTACACAATAACATCCAACACAGGGGGCTGGTGTCAGCCCAGCCCCTCCGGAGCACGGCCACCACCAGTCCCTGCCTGCACCATCCGAGGCTGCGGATGGAAAAGGCTCTGGAGTGCCCCGAGGAATGCTCAGGGCTGCAGGAAGCCCATCCTCAGCCTGGGTGTCAGTTCTATCCTAAACCACATCTGCAACTATGAACTAAAAGGTACAAAAATACAAAAGTGGCCACAGCTGCTTCCAACCCAGCGAGGTTCCCAAGCAGAGCAAGTTCTGGAGCCACGTTACCAACAGGGTCACACGTCCGGGACTGAGAGGTGTGAGACAGCTACTCATGAGTTACTACAAAAACCTCCTACTGAGGAAAAGGAATATTATTTCATGTTTATAAAAATGTAAATATAACAGTATTCTATGCATGTGTCTACTATTATTTATATATAATAATCCAACTCCTCTATATACATATATATAATCCTAGAATATACAGGCAGTGCATATTTACATCCCTATACAGATTGGGAGAGGAAAAGTCTCCTCCTGTGTAACCCCCCCTGAGTCCCCCACTCCCCCAGAGAATTCCACAAGTTTCCCTTTGCAGGAGTTTACCCCCTGCAGCATTTTCCTTGTTTCTCACACGTTTATCCCATTTCCAGCACTGACCCTCTCTCCCTGTGCCGTGGCACAGACGCCCTGCCCCGGGCACCACGGCCACTACAGCTGGCACAGCTGGTCTGAGCACGAACACAGACTGCCCACAGTCTGCCCCAAAAGACTAAATAAACCCAAATTAGAACCCCTGAACAAACACAGCATCCCAGTGCTGTTTCCTTTCAGCTTCTGTAGAATGGAGCTGCCCCGAGACCCCGGAACACAAAACCCAACTCCCTGAAATTCAGCTCTGCACCAATGACAAATCACCAGTGACCAGCATTTCCTCTTCTCTCCTTCCACCCACAGCTCGGAGCATGCCAAGCAATTCCCTCTCCTCTCTCCTGCTTCTCTCACTCAGATCCATGTCTGTGCTCCTGCAATGCCCCTGGAAAAGGAACCCGACCGTTTGCCAAGCAGAGGCACAAGAAAACAGGAATAAAAATCCATTCTGACATATTTTCCTTTTAGAAATTAGATTCTAAACCAAAATCTCAATAGAAACTTTAAAAAATAAAGTTCAGCTTATCCAAGTGAGGAGAATGCCCACTGACACAGCTGCCCAGACTTTGTGCTTCCAATAAAAACCTGCCAAAGTTAGGTTTAACTGCTCATGCCTTAGTTTATCTTAAAACTACATGGGAAGCAACCACCCTGTCAGTGATTAGAAGTAATCACAGTCACTGATCAGAGACTGGACACCCACTTCAGAACAGCCAGCCTGGAATTATTTCTTGAACTAAATTTGTTTTATTAAAATAAGAGCAAAGCATTTGGCTTGCTGCAAGATCAGGCAGTGAGGAGGCAATTAATAACAAAACAACTGTTAATTAAGCACAAAGCACCAGTAGCTCCGTGCCAGAGGAGCTGTTCAGCCCAAACTGTGCATTAAATGTTGTCTCTGTGGTTTCTGGGTGGGCTCTGGGCACACTCAGGGTAAAAGCTGAGGGGATGTGGGGGGGGTTGGCAGGTCCCTCTCCCTCAATTCTCACCTGTGCCCACAAATGGGTGCTCTGGGACCCCAGGGGATGCTGGATTTGCACAGACTGCTGCCTCAGCAGCCTCTCTGTCACCCCGAAGGCCCAGACACGGCGCCAGTGCTCCGCGTGCTCCTGGAACACAGGGATCACAGAGAAGCTCTGCTGCCCCATCTCAACTGCTCAACAAGCCAGAATTGGATGTTCAGGCCCCTGGTAAAACACAGGCGTGGCTCAGGCTGTGCTCCCTGCCACGACACCCTGCAGCCTGTCCTGGAGCTCTTCTGGGGCTGATCCAACCCCTCCACCCTCGGAGCCGCTGCCCGAGCACGCGCCAACCGCTGAGCGACCTCTTCAGCCACACAAATACTTTTTGTAACCAAATCACATGTTCAAAGTGTTGTACATTTAAACATTGACCTAAAATGAACAGGTAAATTTAACACGAGGAAAGGAAGGTGTTTCCAGAAGGGAAAACCGGGATAGCACAGCCCTTGGTTGGTTTTTTGTGTATGTTGTTGTTTTTTTTTTTTCCTCTTCTCTTGATAAGCGACCTCAAACACGCCCACAATTCAAACATACCCTTCCCTGGAGCTGTGGCAGGCTTGGGATGAGGTTCTCTTCTGGGCACTCATCCTGTTCCATGAAGAATTGGTCCCTGGTGACTTGGCACTGACCAATGAACAGATACAGCCCTTCGGAACAACGAGCAAACGGAAGCAGCACGCGAGCGAATCCCTCGTTCCTGTCACTCCTTGTGCGTCCCACGGCCCCAGGTGACACCCAGCAGCTCATCCTGGGACACTGATCCTGCAAACACCACCAGTTCCTTTCCCAGTGAGGGTCTATGGACTTCCACGGCCCTCTGGACGTTGTTGGGTCCATTGTTCTGAGCCTGAGCAGCCCCACACAGCACCTGGGCGCTGCTGGGGGCTGCTGCTTTCCTGTCCTCAACCATTACAAGATGTTGTTAATGTTTTGTCTTAGCAGGGGAAAAAAAAAATAAAATACAGAAAGAAAAAGTCTGGGTCGGGGTTAAAGCAGCTCTGGACATGATGCAGCGGGGAATTCTTTCTGTCCTGATTAAAATTTCCAACGTTTGAGCATAATCATAAATTAGGAGTTAAAACACAGAGGCGCTAATATTAAAATATTAAATAGGCAATGAGAGTGGAGAAAAGCTGAATGGCTCATTCTGAGGGAAACCCCAATATTTCATATTTTATATAATCCTAAATGCCTCTGGGTTTCCTTGCTAGGCTGTGAGTGAGGGACACACCAAACACAGAGCGAAGCTTCTCGTGGCCAGCTGGACCAACACTGCCTGATGGAATGGCGAGAGATGAACACGTTATTTATGTTGCAAAAAGTACTTAAATACTCAATAAAGACATAACAAACCCCACCCCACCCCACTGTTATCAGACGCCACGTTGTGGTAGAACATCAGACAAACTCACAAATTTACCACAAAAATGTGTGGCAAAAAGAATATTTTATATATATGTATATATATAAATTTTTTATATTTATGCCAATGTACTCACTCAGTACAAATAGCAAAATAGTTATACCATTTCCTAAATACAAAATATAGCTTTCCAAAAAAATGAAACACACATTAGATATAAACCATCCAAAACTTGAACGATTGAAAACTGTATTCAAAATTAAATGACCCAGAGCAGGTCTCTTTCTGAAAAGTTCCCTTCATATCGGCAAGAAGCCTTACTACTGAAAACGTAATTCAATGCCTCTCAATGAGAGAGAGAAAGAGAGAGACAGAAAGAGAAAGTGAACGTCGTGACAGACCAACAAACGGGGGAAATCCAGGAAAACCAACGAAAACTCTACACGGCTCAACTACGCACACGAGTTAAGGGGAAAACACACAGTAAACAGACTCGAGGAACTTAAAAAAAAAAAAACAACAAAACCATTTACAGACTGTTCTTTTGTTATTTCAAATAACAAAAATGGAAAATGACGTGATACCAGCTACGCTCTACCGAGGCGGAACGGGCGCCGCGGGAGCGGCTCGGCCCCGGCGGCAGCGGGAGGAACGCGGATCTGAGCGAGGCTGTAGTGAGAGATCACACACTGCCCGGAGAGTTGAAGCACCCAAAAAAATCCACATGCCTCACAATACACCTGCGTGGTCTGGAGTGGGTTGTTTTTACATTCGGTAACATCAGTCAATGATTTATTCTTTAGTTAAACATGACAATCTAGAAACCAGACTTGGGGCTCGGTGGTAAAAAAAAAAAAGGAAAAATCACTTCAGAACTGCGATGAGCTCCATGTGCTACAAAGATGCAACAGCTCAGGATGAAGTGATGTTTTAAGAAGGCTTAAAAATGATGCAATTTGCCCCCTACTTGGAGTAAAGCCAAGCTGAAGATTTCCATCAGTCACAGCTGGAAGTGGCGGGTTAAGGGGGATTCCTGCATTTAGAAGGTGGTGGAGAAATTGCTTCCTCTCTCCTTACTCCTTGATTATTTGTCAAAGCTTCTACTGACTAAGCAATTTACTGCCAAGGATTCCTAAAAGCTGTTTCTGAGCTTTAAAGCCAGTAGGATATTTATGTCTTTTTTAAAAAACACAATACAAAACTGAGGGAGAGAAGGAAAACCATGGAAAGAATGAAAGGGAGAAGGCTGTTTTGGGAACAGCTCATGAGGCTTTACAGAGCTCTAACCCATCAGTCAGAGTGAGAGACACAGAGGAGTCCCTTCCTCAGCCACACAGAGTGCTCTTTTCAAGCTGAAGGTGTTTTAGAAAAGATTTTAAGATCAACTGGAAGTTCCCCTTCACCTCTTCCTTCTGTAGAGCCACCAAACCCTTGCTCTATGTACAGCTCCACGTAAGGGATGATGAAAACCGTTAACCCCATTCTCAGATGGGAACTGGTTATTTACAGCAGCAATTCTCTGCTTGGTTATTACAGTTATCAATACTTGCAATTCATAAAGGGTGGGTTTGGCTCTCCCACTCCGTGTCAATCGAGAGATCCCTTCACTTCCTGACAGCTGAGTCACGGCTCGGGGCACAGGCAGCTGCTCTTTCTGCTGCACGAGCTTCCCGAGGAAAAAGAGGGGATGTGAAGAAGGAACAGGAGGGAAAAAGTAAACGTGGTAACATGGATTACCTTCCAACAACAATAATAACTGACCAGATATGCTTTAAATTCCAAGAGCCCCCACTGTAATGAGGTTTAGGAACCTGGTAACAGCCCAACCCCACGCCCCAGTAACACAAAGCATAACTCCTCAGCATTATTGGCACTATGGAGCCCAAACTCCATGGTCATGGCCTCAGGTCTGCCACTGGCCACACGTGTGCTCTTTAAAGAGGCCACTTTTCCACAGAAGCAATTGGTTCCACGCAGCCTAATCCAGAGTTGGAAGGTCTGAGAGGATCTGGGAAATCGTCGCTTTTTTTTCTTCACGGAATTTCTGCACGAGAAAACAAGCAGAAAAGTCAGGCATAACTAACCACAGTCCCCTCTTCCTTCTGTGCATGGCTTCATCTTCGGGGTGTTCCTCATGAGCAGGCACTGAACTGGGGGTGAGGAGCAAGAGAAGCTCAGGACAGAGGGACATCTCAGGAGGCAAACCCCTTTAGATTAGAGAAGGAAGTGCATCGCTTCAGTGAAAACTCAGGGGGGATTTAGGACAAGACCAGCCCCAAGTTCCACAGCACAACCTACACCGGTTCTTGGTGCTCATTTGTAGTCAAAGGCTCTTTCCCCGCTCTGAAAAAGGCACCTTCTAAAAGCAGAATGTTTCCTAGCAGCAGCTGATGCTGTCAGCTGTTTCTAACACAGCCTCAGCATGTGGCACACTCAGGAGCTGCTACATTCCACCAAAACTTGTTTTCACATTACATTATTGTAACCCAGGGGAAGAGTTCAGAACAGTTCAGACTTGAGGTGTTATTTACTCAGTAAGTCTCAAGTTTTTAAACTACAGTCGTGTTTCATAAGGTTTTGATCTGCCAGGCTGTCAGGGATCCACTCTCCTCCCTAACAAAGCACCAGGCTGTCACAGCAGGTGACAAAATGTACGGAAATTGAACAAGACAGTCTCAACTATTTCATACAGATTCTGACCTCTGACTGGTTTTAATAACTTCATTCTGGTATTACAGTCCTAACTCAGCCTCACTGGTGTTTTAGCTGTGCTCTTAAAGCACAGTCACACACTGCAAGGTACAAATGCACTGTACAAAGCTCCCGTGTGGCAGGAAAGAACCCAGAGACCCAAACTCACCCGCTTACTTGCCTAATTAAAATGAGCCAGCCATGTTGTTCCCCTGGTTCTGCAAGGACACGAGCAGATCATCTATCTTCTCCATGTTCTGGTTGGTGGCCATGGCCGAGGGCAGCGGCGGGGTCTCGGGGAGCTGCTGCGACAGGAGCGCGGGCACCGCGGGCTGTGCCTCGCCCTGCGGCTGCCCGGGCTGGCCCATGGCCATCAGCTCGTCCGGCAGCGCCGCCGCGCCGGGGGGCAGCAGCTGGCCGCAGTCTGGGGGGACAGAGGGACATCTCAGGGCCTTGGCACAGTCCAGGAGCTCCCACAGCAAAGCACACGGCTACGAGCACGGCCCACCACCAGCCGTGAGCCCCGTGAGAGCTGCCACAACCTGCTGCAAGCAACGCCTGCGCCTCTCACTGCTGGGGCTCACGGGCACCCACAGACCTGTGCACACAGGGAGAGGCTCTACATCCCACAGAGCTGCTCATGGAGGCTGGGTGCAGAGTGGGGGTAAGGAAAAGGGCAGGTTTGTACAGCTAAGGACACTTTAACAGACATTTTTCTGGGCTCTACGGCTTCTAAAATCCTGTCTTTCCTTCAATAATGTGAAGAAAGCCAACATGTGTATTGTGGAAATCAAAAACAGGAACAGAAATGCTCTCTTAAGAGAGCACAATCATTCCTAGATTAGACATTAGGGAGAGATTCTTCCCTGTCAGGGTGGGGAGGCTCTGGCACAGGGTGCCCAGAGAAGCTGGGGCTGCCCCTGGATCCCTGGAAGTGTCCAAGGCCAGGCTGGACAGGGCTTGGAGCAGCCTGGGACAGTGGAAGGTGTCCCATGGCAGGGGGTGGGAACTGGATGGGCTTCAAGGTCCCTTCCCACCCAAACCATTCCATGTTTCCATGGCAGCTCTCTACACTGGAAGCCCAGCACCAGGCACTGGTCACTTACTGTTCTGGATGCCGAACAGGAATATTCCCGATGTCTGCTGGGATGAGGCAGGGGAATTCTGCAGCTGGTTGATGGCACCTCCCGCCGTGTTGTGGAACAGAGGAGCCTGCTGCTGGGGAGGAGAAGCAGTTCCTGGCATCCCTGCCATGCTGTTTTGGGAGGAGTACATGGGGGACTGCTGCAGCTCCGGCTGGCTCATGCTGTTCTGCAGGGCAGACATGGAAGCTGAGGAGATGAAGAGGGTGACTTGTTGCTCTTGAGAACTTGGGGACCCTTGGACCAGCTGAATCTGGGGCGAGTTATGGAAGATGGTTGGCTGCTGTGCTTCGGCCTGGTTGGAGCCAGGATTCTGGAGAGGAGACACTGTGGTCTGGCTCTGGAATTGCATGGGCTGCTGCTCCTGGTTCATCGAGGCCATGTTGGACTGTGGATGAAAAATGGACTGGCCTTGTTGCTCCTGATTGGGAACTGGGTTTTGATTGGGATTGAAAATCATGTTCTGCTTTTGGGAGGCCATTGTACTCATTGCATTTTGATTGCTGAACATCATGTTCTGCTGCTGCTGCTGCTGCTGCTCCTGAGCTGGGGGGCTGCTCTGGATAGCAACAATCGAATGCTGAGGCTGGAAGATGGCTCCTTGTTGGTTCTGAGGAATGGAGCTGGACTGGATGGAGCCCAGTGACACTTGGGACTGAAACAAACCCTGCTGAGCAGGCTGAGTCTGGGGCTGCTCCTGGGGAAGCATGGAGCTCTGGATATGAGAGATCTGTGTCTGCTGCTGGAAAGAAGTCTGCTGTTCAGTGTTTGTTGCTGTCTGAAGAGGAGAAATGGGATTTGGGCTTGTAAAGAATGACATCTGCTCTTCCTGAGTGGCAGGGTTGCTCATGGAACTCTGGGAAAGGAACATGTTGGCAGACTGCTGGTCTTGAGGCACGGAGGAGCTCTGCAAGACACCCATGGCATTCTGAGAGTGGAACATCGGGGGCTGCAGTTGGTCAGAGGAATTAGTGTTGGTCTGGTTGTGGACAATGGAATTTGAGCTATGAAAAAGGGATCCTTGTGTTTCCTGGGATATATTCTGAGTGTCACCAATAGGGTTCTGAGAGTGGAAAAGCTGAGCTTGTGAGTGTGGAGACTGCTGGATGAAGCTTCCCGACTGAATGGACATCATTTCTCCGCCTTGCTGGAACAGACCCCCGCCCTGCTGCTGAGTCCCACTGGCCTGGACACTCATCATGGTCTTGGTAGATGAGAAGAGAT
Organism: Aleadryas rufinucha; assembly: GCA_013397815.1. Lineage (NCBI taxonomy): Eukaryota > Metazoa > Chordata > Aves > Passeriformes > Aleadryas > Aleadryas rufinucha. The sequence goes on from VZTH01012263.1 coordinate 12,774, forward strand.
TAACCTGGGACTGACCTTCCCCACTGTGCTGCATCTGAACCATGGTCTGAAACACAGAGCTCTGCATCTGTTTACTCTGCCCCGAGGCCTCCTCTCCCTCAGCAGAGCTCGACGGCTGGAACATGGCAGGGCCGTTGTTGGAGACCGGCTGCTGCGCGGGGGCGGCCGCCTCGCCGCCGGACACCGCCGGGGACGAGGAGAACAGCTCGCACTGCATCTGCATGTCTTCACCTGTGGATAAACCACCCATCATGTGAGAGGCCTGCTGGTACACGGGGGACTGCTGCAGCGCTCCGTTCCCCGACGTGGTGGAGGAGAACAGATCCGACTGCATCTGCGTGGCCGCCTGGCACATGTTCTGCTGCATCCCCATCACCATCGCCGCCGACGTCTCCATGGCCTGCTGCTGCTGCTGCTGCTGCTGCTGCTGCTGGTTGGACAGGGCGCCTTCAGGCTGGGAGTGAACGTTCTCAGCTCGTCCAGGCAAAAGGTTCTCCGGTCTGGAATGGACAGCTGTGTCCGAGGAGGAAAATATCCCGGGATTTACGCTGCTCTGTATCTGGCTGACCTGCTGAAAGATGTCAGCGTTCAGCTGATCTTGGACATCCTCGCTGCTGTCTGAGCCCGAAAACAAAACGGAAGATAACTGCTGCTGAGCTTCCAGAACCTGCTGCACCAAGTCAACGTTCCTGTTGCTGCCCGTGGCGGTGTTGGTGGGGAAGTTCCCAGCCTGGAGCTGCTGGATGGTGTTCTGGAGCTGGCTCACGCCGCTGGCCGACGAGAAGATGCTCGAGGAGATCTGCTGCTGCAGGGCCTGGGCCGGCTCCGAGAGCGTCGGCTGCTGCTGCTGCGAGGCATCGGCCAGCTGGGACAGAGTCACCACCGTGCCATCCGACTGCAGCACCTCCCTGGGCTGGGACTCCCTCGCCTGGAACTGCGCAGCCTGCTGCAGCAGGGCATCGCTGTTCTGCAGCTGGCCCGGGGTGGACACTGCGGAGAAGCTGCCGGGCTGGGAAATGTCCTGCGTTTGGATCGTGCTCAGGGTCTCGGGGTTGTACACCTTGGGCTGGATTTGCTGCTGGTTTTCGCTTTCAGAAGGTAAATGGGAAGCAGAAGTTGATATGCCAGACATGCTGTTTTCCAATGTTTGCTGAGTTGGTCCAACCACATTTGAAGCCTGAAAAGAGCAAGACATTCAGTAATTGGTAAACTTATTGGGGTTATGCTGATACAGTTTCCCCAAATCCCCCATGTCCAGGGAAGATCAGAGGGAGATGTGAGATGTGAAAGCCAGACCCACCCAAACCAGCCAGCTAATGATTAGCAGTGGAAATGCTACTTCAAGGATGGAATCATGGCACAATTTGACAAAAGCAATGCTAAAAACTGATTAAAAGAATACTTTTACAGTAATTTACTAGTTCTGTATCACAGGACAAAATACCCCATCACAGTGTCATTAACCCATCAATCTGTCTGGCTGCAGGAACCAGGTGAGCTATCTAAGGAAACTGTTTTACTCATGCCCTGTGATTGTGTTTTGCCCAGACTGATGCTGGACATGGCACCTTCCCTGTCTATTACTATTCTCCACTATTAAAGCACGGACCAAGGAGCAGAGGTAACTCAGAGTCTGAAAGCTGCTGTGCTCAGCCCCCACCTGGAACACAGGGGGAGAGCATTTTTCTGCACTTACTTCCATTGGAGCCACATCTTCGTTCTTGATCATACTGCTTGGCATGAGTGGAGTTATCAAGGCACTAGGAAGAATGTTCACCTTCTCCAGGTTACAGCCCGTGGCCTTCACTGCTGCAGCCACAAAGAAAACGAGAGAAAGAGGAGCAATGCTAACACCCATCATTCCATAACTCCTTTTCAGTAAATTAAAGAATCACTCTTCAATGTAAAGCAACACATCTCCACACTTTAATCAAATTTAAATGTTACAGTAACGTGGCACCAACATTTCTGCACATGTGTATAGAGTGAGGAAGGATAGAACAAAGTACATACAGCAGAACTTCTCTGACCTCTGGCTCACAGTCAGCCTGGAGTAGGACAGGTACAGGAATGAACCATCAAAGAGGAGCTAACACAGAAACCCCCATGGGAAGGTAAATTCAGCTTTATTGCATGAATTAACTGAGAACGTGAAGGAACAGCAACAGCACGTGGTGTTCTGAGGAGCAGCAGCTGTTCTCCTGGAGCAGTTGGGATCTTCCCTCGGTTAAGCTCCACACTAAATCACATGGATGTCAGGCTTACCCTGTGTATCAGTTATTGTTTTCCTCACCTTTTCAGCCTGGCTCCTAGAAAGGTCTTACCAGTGCTTTACCAGTTTGTTTCACTGCCCTACATATTCCTGCAAATTTCTCCCCCCAGGTATTCTCTGCAGGTTTAAACTCACCATATCTTTTATTATCCTCCCTAACACATTGTAAAGTCTCTTGTAAACCCAGCCCTGCCCAGACCCAGCTTTAACTCCAACACAAGTCCGTGGTCTCAGGTGCAGCCAGAGTCCTGTCCCACTGTGACCCCACTGCTCAACTGCTCCTCCCAACCTCCTTCTCCAGAGCAGCCCTGGGGACTCCCAGGCATTGCCAGAGTTTGGACAGGCAACTAAGAGATGTTTCCTTCCTCGACTTTATTTTAATATTGGAAAGATCAAGCCACACTTAAACAAAAAACAGCTAAACCTAAAACCTGCTCCTTTGGAAGAAAAGGACAAACTTTGTCTGGATAGAATGATCAGGAAAAAATCCTCACTGAAGGGGATAAGTTGCAATTCCCAGAATTAACATTTTAACTAGTCCCATTGAAAGCAGTGTTATAAAACATATAAAAATACAGCTTCTGAAAAACACCACACTGTCACATTTGTTTTTCAGTGCTCAGCCCTTCCCCACCACTACCTTTAGATGTGTTTTTGCTTAAATTAACACTACACAGTCTCTAATTCTTTGTATTAACTGCAATTCTAGGCTTCTTTTTTATTCTTCCCTTGCAAACATACTAAATAAAGATTAGACTGCAGAGCCTAAGGCATGGAAAATGAAAAAAAAATTAGTATTATTTTTTGCAATTTTTTTGTGCTGTGTTAGCTTGTACTGAAATATACTGATAGGAATACTGTTATAAAGTAAAATATTCAGAGTCAGAAAACAAACCTCCCTGTAAGAATAGGGCCAGATTTTATAAGCACAGATTTATCACAGGATGTCTGATTCATTTCTCCAAATTTGGGTAGGAATTCATAGTTAAATTATTAAGAACACTGATAAGAATCAATTTAGTACCTTTTATAGCCTCTTCAAAAGAACAATGTTGGGCTGGGCTGGAGATTTCCTTCTTCACATTAACATTCAGAGTCCCAGCTGCCGAGACAAAACACATTGAGAACTTCCTTACGTTAAATCAGCAAACAAGCCAAAAAAACACAAAGCAAACCAAAACAATTCCTTATAGCCTAAAGAAATTCAGGTTCTTTGAAACCTGCACAAACCTTGGCACTGTCTATTGAGATACAGATAAATAAATAAACTAAAATACATGAAGTGGGCAAATTGCAGCTTTCCTCAGGATAAAGCCTGGTGGGATTTCTTGGTTTATTTGGTGCATTGTATGGAATATGTTGATTTTTTTAATCCTGCTCAGCTTCATTTTGATCCTTAAACTAGAAATGGATGCTGCTATAGAAGAACAGCTGTCACAAGACAGCTGGAATTTGAGGTATTTGGCACATAAATGAGAAAAGCAAAGCCTTTAGATCTGATTATCAACAGAGCAAAACTCGCCGGCAAGAGGAGTTTGGAAAGATCCACGTCACTCAACATTGCTGTTGCAGGGACTAAAGGCTGTGCAGTCAGAAGTGCTCAGCAGGGGCAAAGGCCACTCCTCCCCCAGAGCATCCCACACACCTGGCTCTGGAGTGTAGGTGAAGGGCTGCACGTCGTGAGATCTCCCAGCGTTGGTCACCACGTATATTCCCACTGAGACAGCTGAGGTGATTTGCTGGTCGTGATATGGTGGCACCTTCACAATAAGGTGATTCTGCCAGGCAAAAATAATCACATTTCATTACTACTGATCTTAATCCTACTTACATCCATCGAAAGAGAGAAAATAAACCACCATAAAAACCCAGGACGCCGGGGGCAATGCACATGGGGGGTGCTGCCCTCAGAGCTGGGACCAGCATGGCACTTTCCTGACACCATTTGCAGCCAAAGAGTCCACAAAGACACTTATTTGTGTCAAAAAGAATAAATATTCTGTAAAACATTTCAAAGTGGAGCAGAAATTCAGCCAGTTATAAAGACTGTGCTGTACACACAATCTCCTTCCATGGAAAACTGCTGGGAAAACTGAATTAGGCCTTTTAATTCCATTGTATGTAAGGGCAAAGACCTGCTCACCAAAACCACTGCAGGATCCAAGCTCTCAGTCAGAAACTGACCAATTACACTTGTGTAAACCCAAAATTATATCCTGCCAGACTCACAACAGACCTCATGTGAAAAAAATTAGTATTATTTCTACAAATGCACAGAAAGAGGGAAAGGCTTGATTAATTTTTCTTTGAATACAGAGTTACTGTATTTTCTAAATTAAAATATAATGATAATAATAGTAGTAGTAATAATAATAATAGTAGTAGTAGTAGTAATAATAGTAGTAATAATAACAGTAATACAGAAGTACCTGATGAAATAATTCCATGTCAATTTCAGCTTCTGCCTTCCAAGAATTCTCATCTAAATGAAAATTAAAAAGCCTGAGTTACTGCACATCCTACAGAGCAATTTATTTTAGTGCCTTTGACTCTGCTCCTCAGTTTGCTCTCCAGGACTGAGCTGTGCCCAGCAGTGAAACCCCGAGGCCAGGCTCTGCTCTGCACCCCAAGCCAGCACTGCTTTCACACTAACCGGAAACATTCTCTTGGAAAATCACTTTTGTTCCCTTTAGGAAGTTCTTGCCAATCAGAAAAACTTCCTCTTCACCCTTCACTGAGCAGCTGTGGAGACTTTTCTTTAGGATCTCTGGGACTCCTGCTGGCTGAGCTGCAAGGGAAAAAAACAAGAGTTTGGAATCAAGGAAATATCAACATCCAAACCAAACCACTTTTACTTACAGGGTTATGAAGGAAAAAATAAAACTCCTGAGCTTCTTTCTTTATCACGTATTTCATGACAAACTCTTCAGAACATAACCATTTCTATTATTTCCTCACTAAATGTAATGAGCTCACAAAAACCACACTTAGCTCAATGACCCACTAATAGTCTTTTCCCTTTTCTCCTGCACTTATTAAATCTTCAAAATGCAACTCCCAGTGTTGGAGCCAAAGCTCAACAAGTGCTCAGAAGAGAAGGAAATGTGTTTCTGTAACTCCCTGGTGCAGTGATCTCCAGAGGCATGAGTCCTCAGACACACCTGAGGCTGACCTGCAAATTCAGCCTCTGGCTCATAAAACCTTTTTTGTGAAGTTTATTTTGTTCTGCCCTGCACAAGAGCAGAAGCAGTAATTCCCCTATTACCTGGGGGCTTTGCAGCTTTTTTACACAACACAGTTTTCTGGCTGGTGCAAGAACCAACCCAGGGCTTGGAGCAACCTGATACCCCCTGGTCCCTGGCAGGGGATGGAATGGGATGAGCTTCAAGGTCCCTTCCAAATCCTTGCAAGACTCACATCTCTGAAGCTGGGAATTGTAGCAATTTGAATCAAATAAACAAGCCAAGAGGACGTGGTTTCACAGACACACATCCCTGGATGCCCCAGATGATGATTTCTATCATTCTTATCATAAACTGTCTTTGCTGCAAACCATTCCAATTCTACTTAAAGCTTAAACCAAATCAAACCACGTGTGCTAAATGCAAATGAACACTGCAGACAATTTACACAGAGATACATTTTAAAATAATGCGCTTTGACACATTTAAGATTAAATAATTCCATTTTCCATTTTCCAAATTTTCCATTTTCCAACATTTAAGACAAAATAATTCCAGTTTCTACCCAAGGCTCCTCAGCCACCTTTTCTCCTCAGCGCAGCTCCCCGGGGCACACACCCAGACTCGTGCTTCTGCACTTGCCTGGCCCACTTTGAGTGTTTAATAACAATATTCTCTGGGCTTTACTACACAGCAGAACATACATCCTGTACCACTCCAAATTATTTAATGACCTTTCAGAAAGGATTTTTCTACTACTCTGGCTGCGGGTTCCCAGGCAACCGTTACGCAACGACTGAATATGCTCAAGGCACATGAAAAGAGTAACTGGATTTAGGTTTGCTAACAAGTTAACAAAGCCTATTTAAAACACAGGCCTTAAATAAAGAGCCTGCAGCTCCTTAATGCCTCTTCTATGGTTTCAGGAACATTATTAGTTATAAAACACAACATAAACGGGCTGTGATGAGTGCAAATGCAAACCTTGCCGTGAAGGTACATTACACATCTGTAGTAAGGTTTATGTAGCAAACCAACCCGGTGTAAAGTGCTTGGGGAGATAATTTATATTCAATAAACAACACATTTCATGCCATTTTGATCAGCCAGTACCCATGTGCCAGCATTATTTGCTTGGCCAAGGTCTACTGCAAGTCCCTGTAGCTTTGGCCTAAGTTAAGACAGAAGCACAGAGCCCTGGAAGGAGCCTCAGGAATTCCCCTCTCAACCTTCACACCACAATCAGTTTTACCCACATAATCCCCAAAGACACAGGCCTGACCAGAGGACTTTGTTTCTGTGCTCTAAGACTTCCAGCAGTGGAGACACTGTAAAATTCCTGGGCAATCTCTTAGCAACTCACACAATTGAGAGTATTTTCTTAGCAAGTGACCAAACCCCAGCCTGCCAAAAACCAAACCAATTTACTCTTTGCATCAAATACAGCTTTTTTTAGCTCAACAGCCCATTTTAAAATCAGTCTAAATGTTTCATCTCAGACTCAGCTTCGACTCACAATAGCAAGTTTTGAACTGCTTGAGAAAGCATCAGGTGATTTCCACTCCCTTTTCTTCTATGGCTGAGATAATTTTATCTTTAACCAGAAAGTTACAAACAAAAGAGATACAGGAATGGCTTTGGGAGATTTTATAGAAAATGTTTTTATGTTAAATCTGAAAATCAGTATCAGACACCCCATTACTGTGAGATACCACCGTGGTCTACTGACTGGAAGGGAGCTGCAAGGATGACCATATTTCTAAAAAATAATCACAAAAATTCTTTTTATACCACGGAAAGAGCACAATATGAGTACCCAGGAGCTTGTCTACTCTTTCTGTGCAGAGAGAAAAAGCTCTCTATCTCATTCAGCAAGATAAGGAGTGGAACAAAATGAGCTTTAAGGTCCCTTCCAGCCCAAACCATTCCACAATTCCATGATTCCCTTTTCCCTGTTGGTCAGTGGAACCTCCCCAGCCGAGGCAGCCATCTGTGCTCGTGCTAAACAGAGCAGTTTAATAAAGAGCTATAAAAAGTTTTGTTCTTGCACTGAACCAGAACAGATTCAGCCTCTGGCCCATGCAAGGACCACAGCTGAGAGAGCCAGGCTTGCTGACTTACTGCAGGTCCTGTCTAGCACTGAAAGCTGAGGCATGAATGTGACAACACAGAACAAAGCTATATCACAGTCATTTTTCAAAGCAATCACCACAAAAATTGCGAAATTTTAGGAGGCAAAAATTCATTTAACTGAAGATCAGGAAATGTATAACTATTTTTCAATACTGGACAACAATTTTAACTAATATCCCACCACAAATAAAAATCAATCCACTTGATTTCAGCTACAGCAATTCCGAAATTATCACAGATTAACACAGGGTGGTTTTTGTCCCCCCAGGGCATTTTCACAGAATCACAGAATCATTTAGGTTGGCAAAGACCTCTGAGCCCATCAAATCCCACCTGTGCCCGATGCCCACCTTGTCCCCAGCCCAGAGCTCTGAGTGCCACATCCAGGAATTCCCTGGGCACCTCCAGGGATGGCGACTCCAAACCTCCCTGGGCAGCCCCAGCCAAGGCCTGAGCAACCTTTCCATGCAGAGATCACACTAAAACCCAGACCCCTCTATCTCAGCCCTTTGGTCTGACACTCACTGCACAGGATGGGGGAAGAAGGCGTCTGCAGGGTCAGGGTGGAGCCGTCCTTGCGCGTGATGTTGACGCGAAAGACGAGCCGAGCGCGGGTGCTCTTCTTCTTGGAGCCGGCAATCCCTATCCTGGCTTCCACATCAGCATTCCTCAGCTTCAGGATTCCCACACAATCAACCCTAACAACACAAAGCAGAGCAGAATTTCAAAGTTTAGTAAGTTCAGCACCTTTAACAGTCTCTCGAGCAGTTTCATAAGCCAAAGTCAAAAGCCTTGAGGTAATTACTGAAATGTTATTAGATTTCTTTTTATTTACATGAAATCTATGACCTTTTCCAAGTTTTCATTCAACCCTGCCTAATTTGGATGATGAATCATGGGAGAAAGGCATATGAAAGCATGAATAAAACAGAAAGTGCAATATAATTGTGGTAAGCATTCAATTTAGAATCACAGCTCTTCATTCTTCCATCCCCAGGGCGAGATCTGTGTTTGTAGGATTATTGCTTCAAAATATTCTGCATTCACTTAAAGAAAGCAGGAGTAGAAGAAAACTTACTGTAGTCATATTATTTATGTTCAGTGGGGCTTGGAAGTGACAGATAAGTCCTCCCATAAGTGTGGTCCTAGGGGAGATGTACAGGGCCAGGTGAGTGATGCAGCGCTGGCTTTTCAGACAGGCTCCATGCAAAATGATTGAAAGCAAAAAACAGCCAAAAAAAACAAGAACAGTAGAAGCAAACACAGCCTGACGTGTTAAAAAGAAGAATATTGCAATTGACCCAGGATTTTGGGTTCTGTGCCCAAAAAGCACAGGGACCACCTGGTATCTCATCTGAGTACACCGAATTGCAAGCAGGAGCCGAGGAGCAGAGAGAGGAGAGCGCCAGGATGTTCAGACTTTCACTGTAACCCATCCAAGGGAAAAAGGAAATCGTTTCCCAAACCCAAGCTAGTGAATGAAAATACTCATGGAAAGAGCTACTCACGCCAGGGTCATGTTGTTGCTTGGGTCCAGCCCCACCTCGATGACCGTGGTCCCCTCGATGTCCACCTCCTTGCAGGGTGTGGTGTTCCTGCCCGTGACCCTGCAGGCCTGGTAGAAGCCGTGGGGCTTCACGCGCCCGGAGTCGTTGCCCACGAACACCTGCAGCACCACGGGCTCGTTGTGGCCTTCCAGCTGCAACACGCCAGGTGGGCAATTAACACAGCAACAACTGATTTAATTATTATTATTATTAATATCTTGTTTCTAAACCAGCCTGAACCCTGTCTCCCTTCAGACAGAGTTATCCCAGCTGCGACTCTCGCGTCCCTTACAACCTCCTGTTCTCACCCCAGCTGGGACTATCCCCCCCTCTCTTGCCAGGATTCTCCTTTTCCCCCCCAGCATCCACATCCACCAGTCAGCCAAGAAAGAGAACATTTCCTGAGGCTCATCCCAAAGGTGAAGAGGTTTTGTAGGTCAGTATGTGTGCAGCCACTGGCATTGCAGGACCCCACCTTCATGCCACACGCATCCTGAAATCCTCGTGAAACCTGATTACAATTGTCCAACACTTGCAAAACCCCTGAAAGAGTCAGAATAGGATGAAAGAGAAGCAGAAGGAGGAATGGGATGATTGAATGGCCCAAGCATCCAACCACATAAGCCCAGCTTTCCTTCAGACACCAAAATAAAAATTAAAGATGGTAACTTGACATCTCCTTACTTAAAAGGTAACAATGTCAGGATTCACTGAAACACTTGATAAATAAGAGCAGGTCAGACATTTCAACATCCTCCTGCAACCCCATGTGCAAGCTATAATTATCCCAGAACATGTCAGTGAAAAATCCATTCATTTTTGTAACATCAACACCCTGGCATGAAATGGTTTGTGTCCTCTTAACGCTTTTTTTATCTGGGATCCCCACTGGGGCCACAGACTAAAAATACTCTGAGGTAAAAGAAGTCCTGAAGTAAACCTGGACATTGCATTACAAAGGAAACTCTCCCTCTTTTTAGGAAATAGTTAAGAAAAATACTCCAAGTGAAAAGAAACACTAGATTGTTGCCAAATTCCAGGGCCAGAGATGCAAATTCCTTGCCAGAGCATTCTAGGAGATAAAATAAGTATTTTAATGTTTCCACTGAGCCACATTTGTTGTTCAAGGATTTCTGGTGACAGTGTTGTCTTCTGTCCCAGGCCTGGAAGCCCAGGCAACACCTGCAGAAAGAAGCTCCAGTTTTATCAGTGAGGAGATGCAAATGAGAGCAGAATCCTCTGGAGAATCTCTTGGGGGATTATTCCCTGACACACTTAAAAAATGTAGTTCTGAAGTCTGTAGCAGGTTTGAATAAAGGAAAAAAATAAATAAACCAGCAAATACTGGTAAGATCATTGTGTGCTCATGTCCAAAGAGCAAATGTGACTGTCACAGATGAGCAGAGTCCCAAGATCTCCGGAGCTGGCCCAGCACAGGCACCCACACAGGACCCACAGGCACAGCTCACAACACAGGGCTCAACAGCCAGTCCCTTGATTAAGGCTTGCTTATACAATTTTAACCTTTCCATACTGATTGTGGACTCAAGTTCTAAGTCACCAAGAACAGAGTTTTATTCAAATGGCCACTGAACCTGCTTCTCCTCCTCAGCCCGAGTCAGAGCCGCACACCTGAGCCGCTCCCGAGCGCCAGATCTCTGCTGAGCACCAACATTTTACACTGTTCTTCCCCATCTTTAAACCCCACACACAAAACAAAAAGCCCCTTTGTCCTTAACGTGTTTTTTCCCACTAGCTCAGGTTTCCTGAAGATTCACTGACTCATTTGTCTGTGCAGCCCTGGCAGAGTTTTATCTGCAGGGTATGAACTCCTCTGCCCGCTGGTAAAGCAAACTGGAACTTCCAGGAATTCAGTAACATGAGACTCTTCCAAAGAGAATTTTCACTGATGGGTGCTAAAGGGTAACTGGGAAAGGAATTAAAGGGAAATTCAGATGAACAAAGGCCCATTAAGAAAATCCACATAAATGAGCACTAAATCCCCATAGCAACAGGCTGATATGAATGGATTCTTTTCTTATGAAACTTTACTGGAGTTCTGCATTACTCAGGAGGACTGAGTGAAGGGCTGCAGGCGTTCCCAACGCCGCCGAACAGGACTTTGAAGATAAGTCTATTTCTGTATTCTGTCAGCAGCAGTCAGCACAAATTTTAAGGGCTGTATCACAAACAAACATGTCTTTGTGGACCTGGTAACTTAGTCTGGGCTCAGAACTGCTTTGCTGCTTTCTCAAAGTGACATAACTACAAAAAAACATGAAATGAAATGTCTTTCACCCCTCCTTATCTGTATGATAACAAATCTAGCTGTCTGCTCGCTCGACCTGCTGGCCACACTCCTCCCAGTATGCCCAGTATGCCATTTGGCATGTGCCAGGGCAGTGCTGGCCCGGACTCAGTTCTCTCATAATCCCTTGTGGGAGGATATTTGACATCAGTTCTTCTGTTTGTCACTCTAAGTCAAGTCCAGCCTTGCTCCTGGTGAGCCTCTCTACCACTTCCTTTAGGAAACCTTCCCAAGTCCTCAAGTTCTCCAATTGCTTTCCCCAGGCTAGAAAGGGAAGAAACAAGACCTGCAAATTCCCACTCTGTGCATTAGTGTGCAGTCCCTGGAGGACAGCCTCAGTCTCCTTCCTGAGCAGGAATGTCAAAGATCTCCTTGTAACCTTCTTCCTCTTTGTGTTTCTCCTCAGAGCAAGAGGCCTTCAGCACTCGAATTTTAAGGCATCAAAGTCCACAGAGGAAACAGGCTGCAACTGCCAAGTGTGCACATAAATGCTGCCTCTTTCCTTGCCCCCATTCTCCAGTTCTCCTAATCCACATCTACCTCTACTACCTCTCCCTGTACCATGCTAAACACACTGAGCAGTATGACCTGTAAAACACACCTCAGTGAGATCTCCATGACTCACTTGAAAGACACTGTAACACTGTATTTGTCAGCTCAGATACTGAATTCGAAAGAACAAAAACCACCGAGCAATCAAAAAAAAAACAAAAAACAAAAAACACAAGACCCAGCAAAACCAAAACATCCCACTTACAATTTTTTTTTAAATGAAACCTGGTTTTAATAAATTTCATTCATGTCCTTACTACCACAAGACAACGATGACCCACTGTCACCAGCCATCAAACAGCTACAGCATTTCTCTATCCCACTTCTGCAGGCATGGAATATCTCTGTATTCACACAGCTGATGGAACTGCAGCCTAACAGGACGTGCACCCCAGATTTTACATCCCTGCCTTGACATGCAGCTTCCCTCTCCTCTAGCCCTGTGACACCAGTAAGACTTGTGACCCCTGCAGCCAGGAGACTGCAAACCCTGCTCCCTCCCCACTACAGAAACTGGAGGCCCATGGAACCAAAGCAGCTGCCCTGCCCCTGGGGCAGCCCTGGGAAGGAGTGTCCCTGTCCCCAGCCTACCTTCACGGTGGGAAAGCCCTGCTGCGTCCGGTCCTTGACGGAGCCCCGGCTGCCCTCGGTCAGGTACCGAGCCCTGTGCTGGGTCTCTGGCTGCACCATGATCTTCAGCTCCTTCCCCTCACTCTTAGTCGGGTACTGACCACACAACATTGGGGTCTTCTTCCCTCCAGCTCCCTTCTGGTTCTCTGATGCTCTGGGAAGTCAAAGCACACCATCAAGAAGATGTCAGAAGCAGCTCCCCGGTAAAAACACTCCAAATCACAGAAAAGCTAAAAAGGCAAAGAGTGGCTATTAATGGATGGAAGATTTGTAGTTGAGAGCAAACTTTGGAATTCTCTTTCTGCCACAGGAGACCTGCAGGATGAAGAGGAATGGTGCTTCCCTGCCTCCTCCATCCAGAGCACACGGGAACTGCTTTTCAGAGAGCAAACATAAAGGAAGGGGAAAGCAATTAGCATTAAACGATGTTAACGAACAGAAGGCGGCTCATAACCTGCTTTTTCAGAGCCTATGACACAGCCTGAACAAGCTGTTTGGCTGCTGTAACAAACACACACGTACACACACACTGGATGGATTTAAGGTTAAATGACACTTCTTTAAACAGGAAAATAGCCTCATGCCTGTCTCCAGCCCAACTTGTATATCCATGCAAACTCCAGCTCCGATTTCTGTCTAAACAGATCGAACAATTTATGTTAAAACCCAATTCGTTTAAAAGCTCTGGCATAATTGCACCAATGTTAAATCAGTGTATGCACGAGGCCTTTCCTTCCAGGTGCATTCCATAAGATGTAGTGGCTTGTGCTCAGTTCCATAATTAAAACCAGGATGGAGGAGCCTTCCCAAGTCTATCAGCACATGAGCCATTTTGTGTTCCCTTTACAGTACAATGGGAATAACCCTTGATCCTACACAGATTGGGATTTGGTAATGAACCTGAAGTCCAAAAAACTCCTTTCCCACTAGGAAATGTGAATGTGCTGCAGCACATGGTGCACACAGGAAAAGGGCTCCATGATTCATGCAAATTTCATATTCTTTCTTCCTAGCAAAACATGGTTTCTAACAGCTAATGCCTGGGAAGAAAGCAGTTTTAAATAACAGGTGTGAATTGCTTAAAAAACAAATCCTGTTTCAACGTGTAAGTTATGGAAGTAATTTATCCAGGATTTTTTCCTTCTCAAACAGGGTGAAAACTGCTTTTTTTTTTCAAAATTATTCCCTGGGAGCTTTGCCACGGCATGAGGCTCTCACTGACCTAGAGCTGGGGTGAGCCAGCCCTTCTCAACTACCGGATGATTTACACTGACAGACACGACCCACACCTTTCCTAAAGCTCCTGCTGTGCACAGAGCAGCCCCTGGACACAGCAGTGCCCGATTCCAGCCCTCCCCCAGCCCTGCCTGGCCTGGCCCTGCTCCTTTTCCTGCCCCAGGAAACGTCGGGCACTTTGCCCCCATCCCATCTCACAGCCCTGAAAGCCATGGAATTATAGAACTGTGTGGGCTGGGAGAGACCTCTGGAGATCATCCAGTGCCACCCCTGCCATGGGCAGGGACACCTTCCACTGTCCCAGGCTGCTCCAAGCCCTGTCCAGCCTGGCCTTGGACACTGCCAGGGATCCAGGGGCAGCCTCAGCTGCTCTGGGCACCCTGTGCCAGGGCCTGCCCACCCTCCTTGTAAAAAACTTTCTCCTTCAATCTACACTAAATCAACCCTCTTTGAGTCTGAAACCATCGCTCTTTGCCTAAAGCAACAGGTCCTATTTGTCACATTCTTATTTCCATTAAGCCTTCCAAAACCTTTCACTATGCATAAAAAAAGGGTTAAAACAGACGGAGGTGGTGCTTTGGATGATTTCCATTCCCATTTTCTGTCCCTGAAGGTTAAGCACTTCACTGTGGACAGCCCAGCCACAGCCCTGGCTGCCTTCCACACTCACCCCCAACGAGGACCCAGCTGAGGCAGGAACTAGATAAAAACTAGCATAAAACCCAGCAAAATAATAATAATAATACCATCTAACAATAAAACTGTTTTCCTGCCAAGGAGCCCTGATTACCCTGCTCAGTGTAGCCACACTAGCTGCTTAAAAACAAAAAGAAGCTATGCACAACAGCACAACACAGCTTCTTTTGGGAAAAGGGACAAAAATGTCCTTCAGTGCAGCACCCTGAAAACCTGTGACACACTGAACTGTAATTAACACCATCATGCTCTTTGCTGCTGTACAAGTTCTAATGCAATTCAACCTCGTCAGACACTCACTTTCTATCTCCCTGTCAGGACACTCCTCCCATGGACTAGTCATTTCAAGGAATTTACCAGCTTTCGGTCAGTATCTTTTCTTCTTCTTGCTCAGAATTTTAAAATAAACCTCTCAGCTTCCCCCAGGGAAGACAAGAAGGGATGCAGGGCAACCTCAGCTCCGATGTTTGACCCTTCCAAACACCACCCTGGGACCCGCAGGGCCCTGGCTGGGCACTGGCACCGGACAATGCTCCATGGAAAGCCACCACAGGGACTGCTCAGTCTGACCCTGCCACACCTGCCAGTTCCAGCTCTGTAAATTAACAGGGGGGACTGGGATATAGCTGAATTTTGAAGGGATACATTGCTGAGCCAGCCATCAAAATGAAATTCACCTTTACTGCTCCTGGTGCGACCTCTCCAGGAGTACCCTTAAATCCCAACTACCTTAATTGTCAGCATACTAGTNCACGCAGCGTTTCAGCAGCGTGACGTTAACACTGACCTCTCCAGGAGTACCCTCAAATCCCAATTACCTTAATTGTCAGCATACTAGTTATTTTATCATTATCATATTTATGCAGAGAGATGCTCCTCACAATTATTTCAGTCTTTCTAGAAACTTAATCATTACTTTCAATCAATTAGCCAAACCTGGAGGCAATTTAAAGCCTTCACCAGAACTCAGGGGTCTTTCTCCTCAAAGTACAAGGATGAATCACTTATACATCCTTTCAGTTAATGATTTAATTCAGTTTATTCATATTGCAAATATTCATGCCTGTACATTTCATACACATATTTATTAATTTGATTGTTACCAGACAAAATCTCCTCTAATCTAGCACTTCTTTTTTTTTTAAAAGGAATAAATGTAAGTGGCAAATCCTGTGACTCTACTCAAAACAGATCTCCTGAGTAAAGTTTGGTCTGGTCCTGCTCTGCCATCAGGGCTGTTCACAGGGCAGACCTGAAAGTGAAAGTGAGCCCACGGAACCCTAAGTCTCTGCCCTGAATCACCACCAATTCATCCACTTCTAAAAAGGCTTTCACAAACTCCAAGTTTCCACAGGAACATATTCTTTCTCTTCCTGGCTTTTAACAACAACTGTCTCTTTAGGGGCAAATGCCATTTCCATTCACCACGGAGCAGGGCAGCTTTCCTTGCTCTTTTCTTAAAGCCACAAGTAAATGAACTCCCTTGGCTGAGCTCCACCAGGCTGGGAAGTTTAAAAAACTCCAGTCACTATGGTGACCCAGATTTGGAAGGCCAAATCTCCATATTCCAATGGCAAAATTAAGTTTTCTAAGATCTTGGCCACTTCTTATCCCAGAGTGTTTATTTCCAAGGACAGTTGTGTTAACTGGGAGTTTTCCTGCAGTTCAGTCTGGCCTGGGACACATCAGGAAAAACATTCCACTTTCTTCCCCTCTGCACTCACAGAACCCATGGATTTCCCTAGTCAGCCCATTGGTTTTGGGAAGTCTTGTTCTTAGACTGAGATCTCACATATTCCTTCAGAGCTTACAAAACCTCCCTGAGATCACATTCACAGTGGCACAGTTCTTGCCTTTCCGTAAAGCTTTTCCCTGGGTAAGGGAGAGCCTGGTCCCTTGGAGCTGGGAGAGGCACTTTCCTCATTCCAAGCTGCCTGGGGTCTACCAGGTACTAATATTTTATTTGATTACCATCGATTCTGGCTGGTGAAAACCCCGAGGCCAGAGGCCACCGTGCCCAGGAAGCAGCAGCACACTCAGGACATGTTCTCAGAGCTGCTTTTCACAGTGAAATTTTAAGTATGGAACTGCACTGACCCCAGGAATACAGACTCCAGGCTCTTTCCCTTTGGGATATGAGAAGTTCATCATCTTTGCCATCAGTCAAATTTTAACAGTCACCCGCTGCTGTGATGAACGTCAGAATGTACTGCAAGCACAGACATAGAAGTGAAACCAAAATGCACCCCTGCCCCCAAAAAAGCCCAAAACAAAAGAGCCAAATCGATCCATTTGACCATTTGAAAAGTACTAAAGAAGCAACAAGTTAAAAAATAAAATTAAAAAAAGGAATGTATCAACACACTCTTGCAAACTGATGGAATTGTCCTCTTTAAGCAGCTACTGGAATGCATTTAGGGAACAGTGTGAAGTGGGAGATGAGGGGCCACCACCCAGGCGTGCCCACGCAGACACACGCACACGACCCAGAAGCACAGAGAGAAACAGCATTAGAGATTTATTTCTGAAAAAATCAAATACAGAGTGAATTCACAAGGAAAAACCAAAACCTGGTTCACCATGTTGTCTTAACATTTCATAAAAAAGTAAAGCAAGTGATAATTTAAATGATGAGAAATCTTAACGAGACATTAACCATTAACTCCCAACCCTACTTCTGTTTGACAAATAGAGCAGCAGGTGAAGTGTACAGACTGAAATCCTCACATAAAATCCTGCAGACAACCATTCAGGCTGCACCCACTCCACTTTGTCTTTCTTTTTAAATACATTTTCATTGCCACTTTATAAATGGAATTGTGCGGCCTTTTGGGAATTTCACTTAAAGAACAGATGAGCTCATCAGCACTGCATTTAATTGCTCCAGGAAAGTTTAGCTTTATCTTCTAAATAAAGATTAACAAGTCTAATGAGAACTCATCACAGAATCATGGAGTGGTTTTTGTTGAAAGGGACCTTCAAGAGATCCAGTTCCATGCCCTGCCACGGGCAGGGACACCTTCCACTATCCCAGGGTGCTCCAAGCCCCGTCCAACCTGGCCTTGGACACTGCCAGGGATGGGGCAGCCACAATTTCTGGGGGCAGGAAGAACTTATCCTGGGCTAGGACATGACAGGGACAGCAGAGAAGGGAGGGGTTTATGTGAGAACCTGAGCAGGACATTTGCAGGGGCACTTTTATTAGTTCGGGTTTACATATGGAGATAGAACTTTTTTTTCTTTAACCAAAAAAAAAAAAAAAAAAAAAAAAAAA
>VZTH01012263.1:30619-60542 GCA_013397815.1 Aleadryas rufinucha
AAAAAAAAAAAAAAAGCAGATACCAACCCATTTCCTGCTTTTGAGTTGCTTTTGCTGTCCGTGCTGAGCTGAGAAAGGACATAGTGAGGCGCTTTGGCACTGTCGGCATCAAAGATATCCATGTTGGACTCTTCGCAATCTCGGCGTTTGATCCCTGGCCTCTGCTTTGGGTTGCGTTTGCGCGATTTACGTGGCACCTCAGTGTTATCATTGTAGGAACTGGTACTCATGTTACTGAAGTTGGAGGGTGAATCCTCCATCCACATACTGCAGCTCTGCTCTGACTCCAATCCACAGCCCTCATCCTGGCAGGACATCCGGCTGTTGTCCAGCAAGTCCTCGGGAGGTGGCGAGATGTACAGGACAGTGTGGCGCTTCGGCGTGGCCGGGTGCTGCTGGGCTGTGTTACTGGTTATCTGCTGCTCACTTACCCCTCGGGTACTTACCCCCACGGCCGCGGAGCAGCTCTCCACTTGCATAGCCTTGCTGTCGGTGACTGAGGTAGAGTAAATGGTAGGGCTGGAAGAGGTGGTAAAGGAGCTGCAAGCACCGCCCATGGAGGAAGAGGAGGGAGCTGAAGAAGCATCTGCGGTGTACAATTCACAAGTAAATACAGGACCCGTGGCGGGGCGTGCGCTGGCTATAGCAGTCCCAGTGAGATCAAGGTGATTTAGGAACCGATTGCTTTCCCCCAAGAAATGTTTGGAATTTGGTTCGGTTTTGGAATGGAAGTGCTTAAAGCAACACGGCCTAGCCAGCACTTTGGAAATGTCCAAACGAGTCTTAGCACGATCCACTGTAATCAAATTTTTTAATGACTTAATGTTAATTCATATAAATGGCTGCGAGTAAACAGAGCTTTCATTGCCTCAGCTGGACTAATTATTGGTGTAGAAGCCATTTCATCTAAAATAGCCCCAAAGCAAAATGCTTATAATCCACATTCAATGCCAATTAAACCATTTATTGTTGGAAATTTTTAATTTTTTTTTTTTTTTTGAAAAAGACGGGACTGTGCTTAGCCACAAAATATTAAAATAAGTTTCTAACCTATGAAGCAGAGAACTACAGGTCATTTTTAATGCAGACACTCCCTGCTTCAGAGGCAAATCCTGGAATAAAAATATGAGAAAATAAATGAGAAAAAGAGCTGCTGATTATTCCATCATAAATGAGAAATAAAATATAAAATCAACTGAGTCGGTAGGCAAAATGGAACTGGTATCAGTCACTATGAGCGAGCTGTTGATTTTGAAGGTTCAAAACAGGGATGAAATATCTGTGTTGGAGACATGCTGATCCAAGAACTGGGAATTTCTGTAATTTGACTTGTTCAGGCACTGGGACCAATTTCTCTCAGACTTAATTGGTCCCTTCCACAGAGACAGCTTGGGACAGACCTCTGAAAAATTCACATTAAACAGGAGATTTCCAACACTGTGACTGCGACTTCTGCAGAGGTCCCAGAGCTCAATCTGCTTTAGAAACGTGACAATTATTAAACCAAACCCCTGAAGACTTCTGGAGAACACTTTAATTGTTGCCATTGAAGAATTTTAATGGACAAATCAGTGGAATACATAAGTTAAACATTCCAGGGGAAGCAGGCCAGACAAACTATGTATTTATTTCAATCAGCTGTAGCTCACTGAGGAATAACTGAATTTTATAGTCAGATTTCAGCTTCCTGTGGGGAGACCCTGCTTTCTGTATTTCTCCACTGCCACCCACACCTGATAAACCAGAAGCACTGAAATAACCTAATTTTGGAAACAAACTGTACATTAAATATATAGATAATTATACTGTATGTTTGTTCAGCTGGTTACTGCTGTCATACAGGTAATGCCTATTACTAAGAGGAACATGATGTTTTCCTTTTTGCTGCTTGGGATTGTTTTTTAAATCCAAAATATTGTAATAGTCTCTAAAGTCTAAAAGGTTTAGAGACTGTTGGACCATTTTATACAGTTTCAGTTATTTAAAAGTAACAGAAAAAAGTATGTTCAGCCATGACATATACATTTAAATAACAGTAAAACTCAGCCAACTTTCCTATACTGGGAATTACTGTGAGTATCAATGACTGATAATAAAGAATTTTCAAACCATTACTGTTTCCTACAGCTTTCCTGTGCTAAAGGAATGTAAAAGCAAACTTAGACCACTTCAGACTGTCAAATTTAGTGGTTGTTACAGTTTACCAATAAACTCTTCTGCCTTCCCCGAGCCTCCCAGTGAACCAGGAGCAGCTGAATGATACCAGTTCCATTTTCCAGCTTGTTCTTTGGCAAATACAGTGGCTGAAATTGGAGAATTCAGTCACTTTGCATTCCAATTTAAAGGCAAATTTCTCCTTTCTACATCATGCATTAATGCAATGCTTCTTTCAAAAACATTTATAGGATTGGCAAGAACTATTAAATCTAGATATTCATTTCAGTGACAATATTTAGGAGCTGATTTGCAGCCACTTTGAGTTGAGACAGCCCGTTGCTGTTTGGGACGTTTGTTTTGGTGAAGAGGATTAGCTTCCATCCATCATTTATACCTCCAGAGAGAAGCAGAAGCGTGCCCAGGGACCCCCTGGAGCACCCGGCCGAGCTGCAGCACTGGGGGGCCGAATGCCAGGATCTGCCCCAGGAAAGGTCAGTAAATGGAATTCGGGGAAGAGCCCGAGGCAGCGCGGGCACGGCGGGGCTCTGCGGGACAAGGACTCAGACCAGCAAACCATCACACACATGGAACAGGCAGCAGGGCTTCGACTGCAGGGCTCCTCCTCCAACAGATTAATATCAGATTTATCTCTGCACATCAGTCCTGGGAGTGTAAGAAAACCTTGGACACTCCAGGCTCAGCTCTGCGTGGGCCACGTACACCAAGCACTGGGCTCAGCAGGGGCTTCAGTGCATCTCCTGGCCAGGAATGCAAAACCTGCACTTTTCCCTCACTTTCCTAGGGGAAAAAAATAAATATATCACTGAACCAAATGCTTTTCAGCACGAAGCTACAAGAGCTGGTGATGGTAGTGTTGTTTTAGGGTGCAGCGTTGTGAAATATTATCATTATTGCAATATCATCGTTATTGCTCTCCAAAACAATTTCTCCTCCTTTCTTTCTTAGAAGTTAAAAAGCACTTTTAGGTATGAATATGTGTATGTGGGCTTTTATACTTTTAAAAAGTAAATAAACATTGTCCATTATAAATTGGTTACACTCTCCTCCATTTACCAGAGATGCCCCCGTGTAATGGTAAGATTAGATTGTGGAAATAAATCCAAATTGAACAGTAATGGCAAGAAAACCTCTCTTCAGCCTTATATAATAAATTAATGCCATTACCACCCATAAAGAAAGTATGATAAATATTACAGCAAATGGAATAAACTGGCTGTATTGGAACAGTCAAATACACAGATTTAAAAACTTTTGGAGGGATGAGATAAATTAGTAATTGCTTCAGTAACATTTTAAGTTATGAAAATACTAAGAAACAGTGAAATCTATGTTTTCTCAGAGTCTGCAGGCCTTGAGCCAACTCATCTTCCTTTGAACTAATAAATAAACTGGGTCAATCAAATAAGAATTCACCATGTTACTGCAATGAATAAACAGTGCTTTACATGGCTCCCATTCGGGTTCATCATTTCATTCCAAAGCCAGTGACAGTTGCACCTGACACCCAAAAGAGATTTCTTGGATGAACAAGAAATGTGCTGCATTTTGGAAAAAAAAATAATTTAGTAATTTTAACTTAACTTGTGTTGCTTTACAAGGTGAGAGCATACACACACCTTCCCCAGCTTGAGCATTGCTTTTATTTTACTTTCTTTAGACACATATTAATTGGAATTGTTACAGGTGGCTCATGATTTGCAATTTAACAGTGCAGTGCGTGCAATCACAAATACATATTTGTATTTTTAAGTGAGTAGGTACATTTTGAAATAGAAGACTGAATATATTTCATTTAACACAGTCTCAAAATCAAACTTGCTTTCAGAGCAATGACACTGAACAGAAGCCAAGTGCTTGTCATGGCAAGTGTGCAGCCTCAGGAATAGAAATGAAATGTGCATCAGCATCACAAGGTGGGGGGGGGGTTTCTCCTTTTTTAATAAAAAACAAGAGAAAAGAATATTCCACATTAGAGCAACTGTGATCACTGTTGAAACTAAACCTCCTGAATCTCTTCACTGCCATCACTAACACAAAAGGGAGCTGGAAGAAGTAACTCACATTTTGTTGCCTGTGCTGCAAGTTTTTCTGCCCTAAAAGAGGCAGATTTGTACCAATCAGTCCAGCACAGGGACTAAAAGTAAGGGAGCACATAGCAAAGAGTGCCCCTGTGAGCAAACCAGGGCAGGCTTTTTCTTTTCAGCACCAAAAAACAAAGAAAATTTATTACCTCCTGCATTAGCAACCAAGGCAATGACATATTTTCTATATCCTATTCTCCTGTGAAGTCAAACAAGGCATTCAGCCTCTAAAAAAAAAAGGTTTGGAAAGGCAGGAGAGAGAAAAAAATCACTACTTGGCATTGAGGGAGTCTTTTAGGTAACACTTCTGTGGAGCCAATCCTGAAATCCTCGTTCACTCTTTTCAAACACCCTTAAAAATACAACAAGGATTACCAAGTCCTCAAAGAGAAACAGTGTCCTGATGACTTTGCTTTTTAATTGCAAAAGCAAGTCATTTCCCAGACTGGAAAGCTTAAGACTGTAAAGACAAATAAACTGAAGATACTTTTGGTTTCACAAGTTTTCCAGCCACCTGTGCATGGACAGCCAGGATGAGCCAAAAAGCCATTAAAGAACTAATTTTTTTCTCAGAACCTCCCCTGCATCCCATGGTATCCTCTACATTCTGTGCAGAAAACAACTGTCAAAAACAAAAACTCACCCACAGGGTGAGGATTAAGTGGTGTATAAGCTTAATATGTGAAATGTAACTCCTATTAAATGTGTTAATTTATCTAACATGTCATGCCCTTGGTAAGATTTTTTGATGTTAATTGGTTTATTTGAACCCCTGGACACAGAAGAACAATTTCAAGACAGACCCAGAAGGAAACTGTGCAAAATTTCCACCATCAACCTTTGTGTTGTCAAAGGTTTTAAAGGTAAAACCCAGAACTTACAAAGTGGCTGCAAACCTGCTTTCAACACCTCACATGCCAAACTTGGGGTTCTACTTTTCTTCTTCTTGTATTACTGATGTCATGTCAAAAACTTTTCCAAAAAGTTTAGTTTCAAATCAGTATCAATCCACTATTCAGAAATAAACCAAAAAAAAAAAAGTAAAATTTAAAAAAAAATATATAAAAAAAAAAAAGAAAGAAAGAAAAGAGACTTATGAAGAAGTCTGAAAACAAGACCGACCTATACCCTGGGTGAGATTGGATGGGTTAAGTGTCTCTGGCACTATTTGTCTTCACTATTGACAGACACTGTCACACAACCCACCACTCGATGCCTGTCTCTGAATGGCGAAGCTAGAATGCAAGTTAAGTGTATTAATAGAGAAAAAAACTAGCATCCCAGCAAATATCATAAAGCAATCCAATTCACCAGTTATTAAACACACTCAGATTCAAGATAGGTAGGTTAATTTAATTTACATTAAGCCCAACAGTGTAAATTCCCCTTTACATTCCCATGCTGACCCAAGCAGTGTATTATTATACTTTGGGTAAATACATCAATCAATGGTTTTGTTATGACTCCCATTATTCAATTAACACTCAAGTTTAGGTATCCTAAGGAGGACTTTTGTTAGTGGCTCACACACACCAATTCCATGGATCTTAGATCCTTCCCACTCGGTGGAAAAGGCTGATTCCAAGCAAGCAGAACTCTGGGACCCTCAGCTGCTCTCTCCAAGCCCTGCCACCCCCCAGCACCTCCCCAGCTCCCTGGATGAGACATGAGGATTGATGGATCTGGCAAAAAAACTCCTCAAGTTAAGAAACAGACTATTTTATCTTTTAATTATAGGGTTGGGTTTTTCCTAAGAAATCAAGAACTGCTCTAGGCCCTCACAAGATTGTCGATGCTGCTACAGGAGGAGGTGCCCAAGGAGAGGCACAACAGGACTGATCTTGTCCCTCATTGCCTTGGTTTTCCATTATTCCTTATGGAACAGGGAATTCTCATGTCACAAAGTAGTTCTCAAGCTTTCTGATCTAATAACAGGAGCCATTTAATGCAAGAAATTGCCGTAAGAAAAATCCTCACAGAATGATGAAAGAGTTTCTGTTTGATTGAGCAGTTCTAGAAAACTGGGTTTGCTGACTGTATGAAATTCATGAAGACTGACAATAAATTTAATTTAGGAAAAAGATAAGAGCTAGACTTGAACACCAATATAAATATGGAATTCTAAGGAAGCTCGTGGAGCAGGAATGCCCTCACCACACGACTCCTTACAACTGGTACATTCCAACTGAATTTGGAGAGAAAACACCTAAAACATTTCCATAAAATGGAAACAAATGAGAAAAACCTTTGTCTCTGGCATTTCCCAGCAATGATGTCTCACCAGAAGACGCTTTGGAATGATGAAGGAACTTCTCCAAGCTAAGCTGACCCTGACCACAGCCTGGCCTCTCCATGCTGGGCTCTGCCACAGCTCTTTTGGGACATGACCTTGCAGGAGAAACACCTAAACCCAGGTACAACACCGGGAGGGTGAGTTTTCAATGAGCTTTAGGGTCTGCTTGGAGTTCATTGTGTAAGAAAGGAGTACCTGACTCGTGGCTGAAGCAAGCAGGCTGCAGACAGAAATCCCCGGAAGGCATCCTCCTGGAAATGACAGGAAGGCATTTCCAACTGGGAGGGCGGTGGGAAGAGGAAGGGAAAAGCCTACAAAGAAATGGAAGTTTTTACAGCCATTGGAGGCCAACTACAAAGGAGAATCTTTTTTTCTGCTCGTTTGTTTACAACGTGCAATCGTAAGCCCGGGATAAGAGAACTGGGGACAGCACTGAGATCCCCTTTGAAATCTCTGGTAATTATTTCTGTATCAACAGGAAAAACTGACTAATGACACCAGGAAGGATGATAAATGGACAAAATATTTTCAGTAAAAATAAGAACGAAGAAGCCTGAGAAGCCACTCAGGGAAAACTAAACCAAAACAAACCCATCTCCATTCTGAGGCTTTATTAGAATCTTCTGCTTGAGAATGATGAAAAAGCCTTATTTTGGCAGCAGAAAACACAACCCCTTAGCACCCAGTCTCTACCCCACAGGTGATGCAGGTACCTTTATCCATGTCTCTAAAGTAGCAATTCAGAAGCAAAGCCTTATTTTCGTAATTAAAATGACCAAAGATGCTTATGGCAACATTTCAATTACAACTCCTATCAAAAAAGCCAATTACATCTGTTTGGACAAGTAGATTGTCCCTTTAATTAAAAAGAAGCATAAAATTGATCACAAAAAGGTAAAGTTTCATCATTTACCTACTATCTTCCTGGGATGCAATCACAGGCGTTTGGGAGCCAGAAGAGCTCACTATATCACAGATTAACTGGATCCCAAAACACAGAATGCAAAAGAAGAGATCAGTAAACACATTTCAGTAGCACAAAATCTGTTCCCCTTTTGCTACAGCAAGAACACCACTCTAGAGAATTCCACTGGAAACTAAGAACTGGAAACTGGACAGCAATGCAAACAGTCCGGAAATATATATATATATTTGACTCTGTGGGAAATGGAAAGCAGCTTGAGGGATCATCAACAAGATGAAGCATCTCATTCCAAGTTTTGCTGCAGGAAGAACAAGGGATGGTGAGAAGGGAAGTGAGTTTCTGTAACAGTTCACTGGGGTTCAGAAGGTTTGAGCATTCCCAACACTGGAGATAAAAGATGAAAAAGCAACACTCATTTAAAGAACATGGTTGCAAATACTCCAGATCATCCCCAAAAGACAAGAACCATGTGCTACCTACAAGCTGGAAAGACACCTTTGAGAAAGGACTTTAATTGGCAGAGTGAATTTTAAGGTTCGAGGTGTTTTGATCAACACCAAAAAATTTTTCAGCCTTTCAGAACCGACTGAGAAGAGACTGGAGCATCGCTCCTCAAAACTGGAGCTCACAAGCACTGTGCAGGAGCACTGGGAAAGCTTCAGGCACATTTATTTAATGTGAAATCCCCAGGCAGAGCACACAATGACATTTCTCAGCATGACACCCTCATGCATTTCCAGAGTCTGGAGATGATTCATATTTAATGTGTTTATGGTGCTGCACCAGGCAAAATCCTCCTTTTCCTGTCCCCTGAACAAAGACACTGGAATTCAAGCAGTGAGCACAGAGAACGGTTTCCAGGGGTAAAACCAGATCCTTTCCCTCCCTTCTGCTTTCCAGAAGAACTACAGAATTAGAAGCTCGAGCTAGCAGCTCAAAATCCCAGAGTTCTATGAAATCATACTTGCCTGTTCGATATTCAGAGAGTGGGTAACACCTCTTTGGTCTGAATTAATGAATAGGAGATACACATTTATTAACAAATTAATGAAAATCCAATCAGCAACATTCCATTTTCATACTCTTACAACTGTTCTGTAAATCACAAAACAAATTCCCAAATGGAAGAAGAACTAGAAGTCTGTCCCTGTGAGGTCATCACTACTAAAACCAGCCCATCCTGCTCCTCCAAAAAAACCCAGGAGTTAACTGCAGCAGTATTTCCAACCTACAATGTGATTTATATGGGACAAAACCCCACAACAAGGTGACAAAAAAGCCTCGAGTAAGGTGAATTTCAGCCAGATACTGCCTTGCTCTGTGTTTCAGGAAGCAGAGAACAAGCTGTGTGAACTACCAGAGGAGTGGTAAAAAGCTCTGAACACTTTGGATCAATCCCTGTCACGGAATCCTCTCATTATCCCGAGTAATCAGATCTGCTGGGGAATTCTACATGGTGTGGCTAGCTGTTCAAATTAGCCCTTCCTTTTAAAAACAAGAATAAATGAGATTACAGCACTATGCAGACCGAACTATCATTTCCCTCTCATTACTAAAAAAGGAGGATTTAAGGCACGTAAGAGCAGACAAAAAAAAAATAGAAATACTTACAGAAAACAAGGGAAAAATTTCAGCTACAGAACAAGAGGTTGCCAGTCCTTCCTCCTTACCCTGCTCCTGCACAGTGTCAGCTCCCCAAAAAGCTGCCTACAGTCTGCTATTAAGAATTTGATGGATGCAAATGATAGTCAATCTCAACCTTTTGAAAAGTAAGTGTAAAATGTATGTTTGTTTCCCTGTATATCCCCTGGTCTGCACAAAGCCCACGATGAATTTTCTGTGAAGAAACCCCAGCCAGGCCTCTCATTACTACTCGAGGCAGGGTAACACAGATAGAGTGTGGTGGCAACTTCTCAAAGGCACAGCAGAAATCCCAAAACAGTTAAAGAAAATAGTAAACCACCTTTTCTCTACCAACGTGGTACAGCTACAGCAAGAACACAGAACGTGCCACGTTCAAACCAGCAAAGGACACAAAATGGGTCTTTGCTCCTCTGGGGTTTTGTCTGCTTGGGTGGGGCAGTTTAAACAGAATTTTTAACAACTGTCACTCCAGGCCCTTGTCCCCAGTCCCCCTCCAGCTCTCCTGGGGCCCCTCTGGGCACTGGAAGGGCTCTGAAGTCACCCTGGACCCTCCTCGTCCCCAGGCTGAACAATCAGCTCTCAGTGTGGTATCAGCTCAGCCTTTGTGACCCTCTGTGGTCTGTGACACTGAAAAGTGTTCGTAGGTGAATGATCAGGTCTCCTTTCAGTGTTAACAAAAAGCCTCAACATTCATTTTTGAAGTTTTTCATTCCAGAAACTTGTGCTGCAGTTTAACCCAAACACACCTAATGCATCTCAGGTTTTTTAAAGGATCTGGACTGGCTGTTGGCAGATACCAAATACCTGGAGGCAACAGACTTTTAGTTCCATTCAAGTTTTTAAGTCTTTTCTGTTAGGTACAGAATTAATTAGCAGTTCAGGTCTGTCTGTGGATTTAGAGTGTAACAGGGCTTGTGGGGTGGTTTTGTTCAGTTGTTTTTAGGATACACGTTTCTACAAGATTTGGTTGCTGCTGTCTATGAACCAAACCCATCATTAAGCACCTTAATTTTAGAAATAGATGCCCAAATTATTTTTTTAGTAAGTGATAAAAACTATCAAATCTTTCCAATATAATAAAAGCATCAAATTCTTTCAATGACCAAGTTCCACTGTGCACAGTTAAATCCACAGGTTCTCAGGAGAGGTCTGGCAAAACATGAATGGTGAGCAGTGCTGTAAAGTTTCTCTGACAAACCTACAACCACTTCAGGTTCTGATCAGGATTCCTGAACCATGCAAATCTGGGAAACATTCTCACACAAACATTTAATGCATAGGAACTCAGAGAGAGAGAAGAAGGAATAATGCAGCTATCTGAATCCTCATCCTAAAGACATTTTTTTCTCAAGCAACAATTTAAGGCCAATTAGGAAAGTGGAACATGACCTTGTAAGAAATATGGGGATCAAATTACGGAAAAAAACTCCTCATCCAGTGAAGGGAGATGCATCTGTAATGGGCAAAATGATCTTTTTTCCCCATTGCACAGATGTTTACTAATATATGTTACTGACAAGAATTCTAGATGCAAGCCAGCACTAAGGCTAAACTCCCAAATCAAAGCTTTGTCCTTAGACCCTCACTTTTTTATGCTTAATGAAGATCAGTGAGAGTCTTTAAAGTCTAGAACATGGCTGGGAATAAGAAAAGGATGCAGATTAGAAGGTCATGACTCTTGTATGTTGTCAATTAGAAAAATAACTACACTGGTCATTTACAGAGTTCCAGCTGATATACATTATATCCTCAAGTATTTAAGGATTTTCTACCACATCACACTAGGGATGTGTGCAAAAGGAGTTCAAATACTACACTTCCTCAGGCCCCAGTGGAAAACATGACCTTTTCTTCCTCCTCACATTTTGGTAAAAGCTTCATGGCCCAAAATGTCATCTCTCATTCCATTTTTATCCTAACTAGAACCCACTGGTTTACAGTCAGTCGGCATTCCGCCTTAGTTCCAAACAGGGATTTATTCCCCTGGAAGACAGAGTGCATTCTAGGAGTTAATTGCCTGTATGGCAGAACAGAATAGAAGAACAGGTAATTTATTTCTCATGGAGATGCATATACTAAACACAGCAACCATTAACATAAAATACCTGACGCTTTTGATCACCCAGCTCAATGACACCGCCCTATATTCTCCTAGAATGGACTCTGTTACTTCTCCACAAGCTCTTTCTTACACTCAGAACTTTGCCAGCACTGTTCATGTTGGCCAGAACGTTACAAACCTTAAGAAAATACAAGAATAAAGGAGAGTCCTTACCAGCAGCAACTACAGCTGGAGGCGGCGAACCGGCCTCGCCACCGCTTGTTTGGCTCATGGATGCTATGGATGTTTCTCTGGAAGGTGGTAACTGCAGCTCCTTTGGGAGAAGGTCATAGACAGATTCTGTGGAACAAAAAAAACTTGATCAAAAAGTCACCCATGTCGAACTTGATCAAAAAGTCATGTTTTTGCCTATAAGATACAAACTGTAACCCAACGCTTCCAGAACCTCTGGAAAAAGTTACAGTAAGTGCTCGGAAACAACAGCATGGAGAAAAGTTATTTCAGAAAACAAACAAACATTAAGATGCACATTCTGAAGACTGAAACAAAGGACACAAACTTGTTCAAACAAAGAAATAATTCATGAACTTCCAGAGAAACTGTTCTCATCCAGAATGAAGGGCCGAGGGCAGCACATCATGTGAGAATCTGAGACAAATCTGTTTGCAGAATTCCAGCTGTGTAACTGACTTCCTAAGGAAAAAAGCCTAATTTAGCACCAGCATCCTAACAACATCCTATGGAGTCCTGGAATCACAGATTGGTGTGGGTGGGAAGTGACCTTAATGCCCACCCTGTCCCACCCCCTGCCATGGGTAGGGACACCTTCCACTGTCCCAGGTTGTTCCAAGCCCTGTCCAATTGTCACCACCCTCACAGGGAGGAATTCCTTCCCAATATCCCATCCATCCCTGCCCTCTGGCACTGGGAAGCCATTCCCTGTGTCCTGTCCCTCCATCCCTTGTCCCCAGTCCCTCTCCAGCTCTCCTGGAGCCCCTTTAGGCACTGGAAGGGGCTCTGAGGTCCCCTTGGAGCCTTCTCCAGGTGAAGAACTCTGGCTGTCCCAGCCTGGCTCCAGAGCCGAGGGGCTCAAGCCCTTGGATCAACTTAGTGACCCCTTCAGGGCTTGCTCCAACAGGTCCCTGTCCTCCCTGTGCTGTATTAATCCCGTGAGTTTGATCTCCCTTCCTCCTTGTGTGTTGCCCAGGAGACCTCCCAAAGTTGCCCCCAAAGAGCTTGCTCCATCCTCTCGTATTTACATCTCTCAAGCCAGTTCCAGCCTCTGGTACACCTGCAGCCTTAGGTGTGCTCACCAGGTGTTTCAGGATGGGGGCTTGGTGACATATTTTAGACCACATTTCAAGGAACTTGGTCTCTATCAATGAAGCATGAAATTAAAGATTTGCTCTTAATGGTCTTGTGATCTTTGGGAATGTGCTTCGGTTGTAATGCTGGCTTTTCCTTCCCTCCCTCTTTATCATATTGTCGGAATTATTCACAAAGATTAGAATTGCGCTGCTTGTGGATTACTGCAAAAATCATGTGCTCCCTGAGAAAAAATTATCCTGTGGGAGTCTCGGATGTAAGCATCCCTTTAAAGCAAAAGGCTTGACAGAACCTTCGCCACACTGGAGAGTCAAAAATAAATTTCTTGAACCAGCCCAAAGAGAAAAGCTCTCAATTACCTACCAACTTGGGGTTTGGAAAGGAGCTTTTGTAGTCAACTCCCAGTATTTTATGAGTCATGACAGAATGATGATGATGACAATTCACTGCTCTCAGAGGGTTTCTTGAGGAGAAAGGAAGTGTATGTATATGTTCAACTTACATATGAAATATAAAGTGTTCTGTAGTTACCTGCAGACACACACTGCTGTAATCCCTCCTTCTGGGGCCCCTCACTAAACATTTTGAGTAGCAGCAGCCCTGAACACCTGCCTGTGAGTTTCCTGCCCTGCTACAGGGAGCAGTGCCAGTGCCAGCCAGAGTAAAGCCTGGTGCTCATGTACAAGGGCTTGTACAAACTGCTGCACTCATCTCTGAGGAAAAGCAAATGCAGCTGCTCCTTGTGGTACAACAGGAGCAAAAGTGAGAACAAGTGTTGCCTCCCAGCCCCTTCCCAAGCATTCTGTGAATCTGTGAGCTCCTGGAGGAAGTTTATGGTCAAACCCAAACTTTCAGAAGAAAGACAACTCTCCTGGCTTTTCTCACATCAGATGCAGCTTCACAGCCTAAAACACATCGTTAGTGAACTGCAGTCCAACACTTCCCAGAGGAATCCCAAGTGCCAGGGTACCTTTATGAACTCTTGCTGCCACAAACCTACTCCAGGCGCATCAGACTTCAAATGAAACTTTGTGTTTTCACCAAAACACAGGCCAGTGTTTATATATGCTGAACTATAAATAGCATTAAAGCAAAAACTGACAAATTCCAGAAACATGAGAGTTGTTGCAAGGAAACTAATTCTTCCCCAGAGGATCCAGCTCCCCCCCTGCCTCACACTGTATTGAGAGCTGAAGCTACTGCTCAGCCCCTGTCCATCACCATGCTTTACACATGTGTGCACTCACCAATACTGAGAACATGAAATTTCCTGCTAGAACTTTACGTTGATTCATGCAGAAAACACCCACTAAAGGGAAAGGCTGCTACAGAAATGCAGTATTACATTTGGAGGCAAAAATACCATTTCAGCATCGTTACGTATTTTTACATAATTAGCAAGAAAAAAACGTGTAGACAGAATTGCTGCTTCCAGCAGCCAGTGCTGAATCAATGAGGAAGTTTAAGCTGTCTGACAGCACTAAGTGTCTTGTAATTTATTGCTGATTTAAATTCCTTTGACGAATACATTGGCTGATCTCAAGTTTCTGGGGTTTTTTCTCTGCAAGTAGCTCCATTTAAACTCAACGTTTAAACACATTTTCTCTCTCCATACAGGAAGCAAGGAACACGTGTTTCAGGATTAGTGTTATTACGAAATATAAACAAGATAACACACAAACAAGATAACAAAACCCTAGTGATCAGCCAGAAGTCCCACACACTCATTTCCCCACACAAGCCCTCACCTGCATTAAGGTAATCAGTTATTAGATGTATTATCTACAGTAAACTTCCAAATCTCTTATCTCTCCCCAAAATATCTCGCCTAGACAAGCCCAGCTTCACAAATTCTCCTCCCGAAACCAAGGACACACAGGGACAGGCAGATTTACAAAAAGTATTTTAAGTGTCAAATTTCTTCAACTGCCCTTTATCCGATTATCCTGCCCTCATAATCTCTCATCTGAGATCAGCTGCTTGGAACTTTGATCTTCCTGCCAGTTGTACTGACAGTCCAGAAAATTCTATTTCACATGGTTATATGGACCAGAACTGCACCAAAAATCGGATCAGGATCCAACAACACGGCACTTGTAATCAGGAAAGAGAAGATTTTGTCCGTGTGTACTACTTGAACCTGCACTAAACATTCTGAATTTATATATTAGCAAAAAAATAATCAAGAAATTTAGGAAGGAATTTTTCCCTGGGAGAGTGGGGAGGCCCTGGCACAGGTTGGAGAGAAGCTGTGGATGCTCCTGGACCCCTGGAAGTGTCCAAGGCCAGGTTGGATGGGGCTTTGAGCAACCTGGGGCAGTGGAAGGTGTCCCTGCCCATGGCAGGGGGTGGCACTGGATGAGCTTCATGGTCTCTTTCAACCCAAACCATTCCAGGATTCTCTGGAACTGGGTCATTTTAAGTTAAAACAACTGCACAAAAGGTGTCTGTGGCAGGGCTGGACACATGACCACCAGTCCACACAAAATACGTCCTTGGGTCAACAGGGACCTGGATCAGTCCCAGCAGCTGGTGACAGGATCTCTGTCTTTGAGGGGGAAGAGAGGAGAGGCCTTGGAAAGATTAAGGAAAAATAAAGCTGAGAAGGTACAACAAGCAGCGTGTGAAGCTGATGTGGTGATGCTGCAGCAGGAGTGCAAAAGGCTGGTTCGTGATGGCAAACCAAATTCTGCAAACTCCTTTGCTTCCTTTTTTACTCACTTCCCCTCAGTGCACACACACGGTTGCACTGGATTCCTTTTCTAGGAATGTTTTTGGATTTCTACACACAGCCTAACCAGGCTGAGTTACAGAGCTGGGCCTACAGCAGAGTCCAAGTGCTCAGCCTTCCCCCATACCCACCAGCAGCAAATACCTCTGGAATTCCTGACCCATCCTCATCTCACAGCACCAAAGGACCTTCCAGAAACACAACACACCTTTGTGAGCTGCCAACATCACATTGCTCCTCACTCACCACCATGCTGTGATTCCATTTAAACTTCACTCTTAGGAACAGAGCAGTTAAGCTAACGGGAGCAAAGGGAACACGACACAACTGCTTCCTGTGTGAGAACGCTGAGACAACTCCAAGATTCTGCAAGGAGTCACTGCAGCTCGGACATGTCCCAGACAAAGCCCTGCTTTTCCCAAAGAGTAGGTATTCCCAGCGTGGAGAGTGCTCTCCCTACTCAAGGAAAAAGTTTGCAGTAAAGCAGCAAACCCAGTACACAAGGATCCACTATTCTGTCACATGCAGCACCTGTGAGACTCTCCCGGGCCATGAATCCTCCACGACTTTCTGGCTGCACCCACACAGACATTTCAGCCGCACAGATTAAAAACTGTGATCTCTAGAAATTGAGTGCTTCATCTCGAGCTGTGCTAGGACTGGCTCAGGGTGTTAAAGAACCTCTCTGTCCTCAAACTTTTGTGATGCAAATTGAACTGAGATCCTTCTGGTTGGCTGACCAAATTGCTGCTGCCTGTAACTCAGCACCTGGTGATGCTGGGAGCACAGAGACATGGAAAAGAGCAGAGAATACCCAATTCCAATGTTTAAAACAACAGCAGCTCACCCACGAGGAATGCAGACATCCTCACTTTGCCAGGACCTCCAAACACCTTAAATATTATAGAATTTTCTTTACATACAGAAAAGATACCCCTAAGCTTTGCTATTGCATATCAAAAGCCAAGCCACGTTACCCAGAAGTGCCACAGCTGGAAGCCAAGTCACAAACCTGATGGAGAAGTTTGCTCTGACCTGCAGGCAAATGAGGCCATAACTAATGCAGAGGGTCCTGGCTGCAGCTCCAACTCCACCACCACTTCTCCAGGTTGTTCCCAGGCCCAGCCTTGAGGAGGTTGTTGGAATCCAGCCCCAGCTCTCCCCCAGCTCCCCTGTGTCTGTTCCTGGGTGGGAACCTGCTCCTGGGACTTCACCCCCTGTAATGCCAGGGGCTCCTGCAGCAGCATCCCTTTGATCCCCACCCCTGGACTAACAGGTAATGACAGATTTCCTGCTCCATGGAAATCATGTGAAGAGCCAGATCAATACATGGGGGAAGATGAGAACCACCTGAATTATCAGCACTAGAGGCAGAGATGGGGCATTTTCCACTTGCTGACATTTTTTGCCCTTAAGGAAAGGTACATCCTGGAAATCCCTTACCACTTCCATGACCTCATGAACAGCAGCCAAGTTAATCCTTGTCTTTTAATAAGCTCCCTGCACTGAATGGCTGCCCATTTGATCCCCACTGATACTCGTCTCCTCAACATGGTTTAATACCCGCACTGATTTGGCTGTTTCTTCCAAAGCCATTTCCTTGCTGCAGCACATGACAGTCACACCAGAGATTAGACAAAACCTTGGTGTCCTCCTCTAATCAGCTGGCAGCATCGGAGCAGAAATCTCTTCTAATGATGTTCACTAAGCTGATCAAAAAAACAAGCAAGCAAACAGGCCAAGAGAGTTGTTTATATGGAACTGAGATTAAAAAACAATTAGAAATCATGAAGCAGCAAGTAGCCTCTGCTACACGGGGGAGGTCAGTGAAGTGAGCACACGTGCTCAGCAAATTAAAGAAACTATAAAGGAAAAACAACAGCGTCCATATTCCACCTCACCCCCAGCTAGGGATGCAAATTCAGTCTCAGAGCACCCACTCACATATATAAAGGTCCTATGATGCTAATCTAAGACACAGTTTCGGGCTAAACCCGTATTACCAAGGCTCCAAATGTCAGATTGTCACTCCTCACTCCAAAGGCCGCTGCATTTTAATAAAACAATACCTGTGACTTAACATCTTTCAGAAGCTTTTGTGGGTAAGGGATGCTAAAACCAGAATCTGCTCTAGGCCTAAAAAATCCAGGCCTCTGCCAGAAGACCTTGTGGTTGGTTAATCTGTTTATCTTGAAGTTCAGTTCTACTCAGAATTTCAGTGTCCTTGATAAACACCACAGCTTAGTGCTTGAGCTTATTGGAGGCCACTGATTCCACCACAATAGCTTAGTTCACAGAGAGTTTTTAGAGAATGATGGGGGAATGGGGGAGCTCTAAATATTTAAAATCTAATCAAAGCTTCGCTTTGTTAAAAAACGTTCGTATCACATGACCCTCAGGGATTTTTCTGTACACAAAAGCTTGGGTGTGGGAAGACTTTGAAGCAGATTATTTTGCCCATCAGGAAGAGCCTGTAGGAGCCAGCTGAGGAACCCTCCGGCTCTTCACACCAAGACAAACAGGTTCTCCTGCAGACCCCAGGAACAGTGTGGACTGAGTAAGTTTGGTAATTACAACACAGAGAATTCAGAGACTCACAGAACCATGGAATGGTTTGGGTGGGAAGGGACCTTAAATTGCAACTTGTTAAACCCCCTGCCATGGGCAGGGACACCTTCTGCTAGCCCAGGGTGCTCCAAGCCCCATCCAACCTGGCCTTGGACACTTCCAGGCATGGGGCAGCCACAGCTTCTCTGGGCACCCTGTGCCAGGGCCTCACTGCCCTCACAGGAGAGAACTTCTTCCCAGTATCCCAACAGAATTCCTAACAGAATTAAGGATATATTTCAGAAAACTTAGGCCACCCCACTAGAGAGAGTCCACATCTCACAGCACGACTGCTGTCCCTTCCTCAAGGCTAAACTGGGAGAAGTAACCTCAGGACTGAAAATACAACAGTTCAGTACCTTTTAGACTTTGAGTGAGCAGACAAAACCATTCCTCCAGCTGCTTTGGGACAGCACACCCACACCCCTGGCAGGGAATGGCAGGGAATCGGCCCCCAGCCCCTGGAATGTTTGAAGCACTGAGATGGCACGGCCGATAACAGGGCTGGCACAGGGACCGGCACAGGGACCGCATGGATGGCAGCCAAAGAAGGATAACAAGGATTCAGTAAGAAGCTCAACAGAGGAAGCTCTGAGAGTCTGAGAAAGGCAACTAGGAGAGAGACAAAGCCCAGTGCATAAACCAGAACAGAAACAGACGGAGACAGGCACAGCCCAGACACATCAGTGACCACTAAAGCACTTCCTACTTCAGTGCCGAGGGTTTGTTGCTGTTGGGGTTTGGGCTTTTTCCTTTTTTTTTTTTGGTTTGGTTGGCTTTTCTGAGTACTCCTTAGAAGACTGAAACTCTCACTTGCAGAAATGAGAATCACCCATGACAACTGCAGGCCATGGCACCTCTGCTTAAGGGACAGCAGAGATTTTTGTGTTATAAAGTTACACAAAAAAAGATTTAGAAGAGCACACAACAAAGAGTAAATCAGCTTTTGTTCTGTGTCTGTCAAAAGAGGATTTAGGACATAT
Source organism: Aleadryas rufinucha (assembly GCA_013397815.1). Lineage (NCBI taxonomy): Eukaryota > Metazoa > Chordata > Aves > Passeriformes > Aleadryas > Aleadryas rufinucha. The sequence continues at coordinate 49,450 of VZTH01012263.1, forward strand.
TACAGACTATCATACTCCTGTATTTCCTAACATCTTTGCAACTTCACTGACTTAACATCAGAAGCTTGGCAGCAGGGAAAACAAGACAAACAGTCCTGGAAACAGGTTTAGGTTTCACACAGAGCAAAATGGAAGGACCCTGCTTAGGCATATATAAAATAGATAAAATACAGTGATTTTTCAAAGAATCACAGAATCACTAAGGTTGGGAAAGACCTTTAAGAACATCAAGATCAACTGTTAACACAGCACTACCAAGTCCCACTAAACCACAGGGATATAGATTTAAATGGGATATTGGGAAGAAATTCTTCCCTGTGAGGGTGGGGAGGCCCTGGCACAGGGTGCCCAGAGAAGCTGTGGCTGCCCCATCCCTGGAAATGTCCAAGGCCAGGTGTGACGAGGCTTGGAGCAGCCTGGGACAGTGGAAGGTGTCCCTGCCCATGGCAAGGGGTGGGAACTGGATGGGCTTTAAGGTCCCTTCCCACCCAAACCAGTCTGGGATTCTGTGACACTTGTGACATTCTGTGATACAACTGCATGGCAAAAGCCAGAGAGCAAGAAGCAGCCCATAGGCAGTGAGGCTGAGCAGGAGGACAACAGACACCACGTAACAGTCTTGGTGCAGACACCCTAAAACATTTTACAGAGTTACTGGTCTGATTACTCCTAATTTTGCAAGAGTTGAAGCTGAGTTGTGGTGAGATCGTAACTCACAAGGCTCCCAGTTCTATCTGTCTTACCCAGTGCCAAATCCACCAGGTTACACTTACTAAAACATTGCTTTTATTTCGTATTTTTGAGTGTGTCTCAGAACACAATTAGTCAAAGGACTCGATACAAATTGAGTGTGCAACTCAAAATACGTAAAAACTAATTAGCACGTTCTGCCTAATTGCCCAACACTGCCCATAGATTTCCACAGAGCTCTCAGATGCAGGTCTGTCACCAGACTTGCCATGCTGTCCTGACAGAGGAAACCCACTGCAGAGCACCGTTCCCTCTGTGTGCCACGCCATCCTCAGCGTCTCTGCCGACTGGAAGCAGGTCTTCCCGCCAGCACTCCTGTTATTGTCAGCCCTGGCAGGGTTCGATTGCTGCTACAGCAACAGTGGCAGGTTTTCAAAGAAAACGCAGTGTATACAAGGATGTTTTACACAGCCAAACAGAAAATCTTCCTTCCAGTTCCCCCTGGCTTCAGACAAAAGCAGCAACCCCTAAATCAACAGGCTTCACGCGCGCGGAGGCAAAGGCAGATGCCGCGGTGCTGCCTGTGCTAGAAAACTTGGGGATTAAAGAGCTGATGTTGGTGCAGCCCCACTCTGAACAATCCCCAGAGGATCTGAGGGCTCTGTGTTGATGACGTAGCACTGGGCACTAAAATTCAAATCTTGCCTGCAAACGCTGCTCCTCCCTGAAATGCACATTATGGTGTGTTAGTGAACGGGAGAGAGGAGTCTTCTGAAAGGCTGTTGTTTTAGAGAAGGATGGCCAGTGATACATTATTAATGATTAAAGTAATTAACATTTGATCACAACTCTAATATCACAGAATCCCAGACTGGTTTGGGTGGGAAGTGACCTTAAAGTCCATCTCATTCCCCCCTCCTGCCATGGACATGGACATCGTCCACTAGACCAGGCTGCTCCAAGTCCCATCCAACCCGGCCTTGAACATTTCCACAGTATCATTATTTCTTTCACTTAAAAGTAAAAATGAAAGCTAAAAGTTGTTTCTTGTATTTTTTTAAAGGACAACTATTACTACCAAAAATGGCAGTATTAAATAGGTAATTTTGCAAGCAATTCGTAACCAGCTCCTGCAGTATATCCCACCAACCTTCAGAAAAGCTGCTAATCTCAATATTCAGGATTCTGCACAGCAGGGTAGAGTTGAGAAATTAATCCTTTTAAAGTTGAATTTCAACAACTGACAGAGGCATGTGTTAGTTGAATTCTATTTATGGCATTCATCCAAATATCAAATAAAGCTTTCCTGGCTGTGTTTCAGTCATCCCCATTCACAGCTCAAAGAGGACTTTTATAAATGTGGACAGGCAGTATAAATCCTGGATCTTGTTTGCATCCAATTTTACACATCTCAGAATGAGAGAACAACATTATTTAGGAATTGTCACTTCAAGGAACGGACCAGTAATGACTTACTGAGACATCTATCCTATGCAGTTGTAAACTGCAGACAAAAACCAAAGAACGTAAAAATACTCCTAAAATACCACTGTGGACAAGGCAGAGCAGCAGGCAGGCTGACAGAGCTGCAGGTACACAACACAGAATCATGGAATCACAGAATCCCAGACTGGCTGGACTTGGAAGGACCTTAAAGCTCAACTCATCCCACCCCCTGCCATGGGCAGGGACACCTTCCACTAGACCAGGCTGCTCCAAGCCCCGTCCAACCTGGCCTTGAAATGTTCAGAGAAACCCAAATACTAAGTGATCAAAGAACATCAGTAACAGCTATTTATCAACCCCTTTAAAACACCTGTGTTGTTTCAAAAATCAAAGTTCACCAGAAACGGAGGTAATCAGGCAGTTCCTTAAGTACAAAGCACCATCCGAATTCAGGGACACACAGAATCCACCCGACCCACAGTTTACTGGTGTCTCAGAACAACATTTCTCAGCCTCTTCAGGTCTGCACCATTTTTTCTGATGGAGTTATTTTTGTCATCTCTTACATTTCCTGTGAGCAAGAAAAGCAACAGCAGCACTGAAAGATACAGGCACTTCTTTCTTTTGAGGCTGTACCACAATATGTAAGGTGAAGAATAAAAGGCATTCTGACAGACTTCCAACGCACTGGGGCCACCTCTTGGGTTCAGGATTTCATTATAAACCTGGATGTACAGGCTGTGCCCCTGAGACCTGACCTGTCCCAGTAACTCCCAACACGACATCCAGCATCCTGAGCCCACAGACCGCCTCACGCCTGTACTCCCATCAAAAGGAATGTTCTTTCATCATCCCCAACACTGAGAAATGTTTATGCTTCCCACCATCACTTTGCTTTTCACTGCTAACTCAGCTGTGTTTGATGATAAACTCTGTTCCTCAGACCAAAGACGATGTTTAATAAAGAGCACTCCTCGGCACAGTTGCAGAGCTCTGGTGAGTCTGACACCTCGAATGCTTTGAAGGGACCGACTGATCAGGGACATGAGCAGCACGCTCAGGTAAACATGTGACAGCTACTGCACCTGGAAGGGATTCCTCAGGGAAATAAAGATGCAAGTTGTTCATAAAAACAGGTTTTCAAAGCATTAAGCAAGTTCTTCTCCAAGTACATTCACATACAACTCTCAGGAGACAAATGGGAACTTAAGCCAATCATTTAATGGTAAAATGTGAACAAAAGATTCCTTGCTGCTCTAAAGAGCTAAAATCAAAATGGAACTGGGAGACAGCAATGAAGGAATCAGTGGTGGAACTGCTCTAGAACTCTCTAAGTCACCTAAAAATTTAAGGATGGCTAAATATGGATTAACCAACCTCTTCTCTCTGACAGGCAAAGCTTGACAAGAACCAGGAAGTTTAGAAGAATATTTCTATTATAATTCTTCCAAATTCTGACAGTTGGCTACAGACTCACTCCCTGGTTCAGGGGACTGCCTGACTCAGCTGCACTAAATCTTCCCAAAGGAATTCTTTTGTTATTGTATGTACTGAAATACCTGCACGGCAAGGAGCACCCAAACGTGCTCTACCCAACATAATCCTTCTCACCACCACACCTCCAAAAGCACCGTTTTCACTTAAGCAGCAGCAAATAACTGAATTACTGAAGCTTACACTCAACTCTTTCAGGCCACAAAATAAATCAAATTATTTCCCCATCTGATTAAAGAACAACTTGGTTCCAGGCATGGTTCAAGTTTCCAAGCGAGGCACATGGCCCCAGCCAGAATTCAGATGTCCTACAATTAAAGAAAAGTGTTAAGGATTTTTGTCTCCTTTAGAAAGGATTTACTTCCAGGTGAGTCCTGCACACCTGCTAAGGAAGGGCACTGCTCACACTCACACAAACACACTTGCAGACAAGAGATGATGGAAATTCCTCCTCTGACACGCACACAGGAGTTGAAAACTGCTGAAGATGCTGAGTGTGGTTGCAGCTCAGAACTCCAGGAATGCCCAAAATGTCACTTTCAAAGGCACATGCCTGTGACAAGTGTAAGTGTCTTTGTAAGGGAGCAGCAAGACAGTCACACCTCCCAATAGGGTCTGATCCTAGCAGATATCCTCAGCAAAGTTAATAGGATACAACCTAGTGTCCAGGAAAATCACAGCTAAATCACAGATAAATAAATCACTATATCCCAGAGGAAAAATCTGACTTAATGCCCCAGTAAGAAAGTGACTACAATGTAACTCTAAAATTCCTGGTGTGGGGACTCACAAACATACAAACAGCAGAAGCCCTTCAGAAGTCACAAACAACATGGATTTAGGGCCAGGAAGATGAAGGGCCTGGAGCATCTTTCACACAAGGAAAGGCTGAGAGAGCTGGGTCTGTTCAGCCTGGAGAAGGCTCAGGCAGATCTTATCCATGTGTGGAAACTCCTGATGGGAGGCAGGGAGAGGCTCCTCTCAGCGGTACCCCGTGACAGGACAAGAGGCAGTGGGCGACAATTAAAGCACATTCAATTCCATCTGAATTATCTTATCCATGGAGACAGCCAAGCACTGGCCCAGGTTGCCCAGGGAGGTTGTGGAGTCTCCGTGAGGACAGTCAGACCCAGCTGGGCACGGTCCCAGCACTGATTCCATGATCTCCAGAGGTCCCTGCCAGCCCCAAGGGCTGAGATTGAAGCTGGCACTGCCTCCACAAGACTCACCCGGCTCCTCTCCCACCACCAGAACATCTGACTGTTCTCAGAAGTTTAACCTAAATCAGATTCCTGGGCTCTGCAGCATTTACTTATGAGATAAAACCAAGACTATTAGAAACTGTAATTATAAATTCCTCAGTAAATCTGCTTTAATAGGAATACACATTCCAAGGAAAGCTGCCTTTTTTCCTCCCTAAGAAACAAAACATACTCAAATATCACCAGGAGACCTCCCCATTCCTAAACTGAAATCAGAGTAAACTTTAAATGAAATTCAAGTGTTTCTTCAACACATATACAACTAGACTGTGGGATTTCCTGCTGAGTCCAAAAACAAATCAAGAGTCAAAAAAGAACTGAGTTAAAGTCCAGATAGTCCTGTTCTGCCCCACATAGTAAGGATTTACACATCTCCACACTGCAAAGGCAGAAAACCGTCAGTTCACAGAAGCTCTGAACTCTGCAGCTGATTATTCCCCAATCACCCCATAGTGCTCCTGTCCAAACTCACTGATTCTTCTGCTGAGTGAACCCATACACACAAAAAACATCAGGCCTCCAGACAATGAGGGACTGAAACAACTGGATGTAGTGTCAGTTTTTCTGAACGGGAATGGAAACTCCAACATTTGGAAACTTTTCAGGACTGTCTTTGAATCTCTCTCTTCCGCATCTTCTCCTTGTCTGGGCACTGACAGGAACCACTGTCCATCCTCCCCCTGTCTGCCAAACCTCCCGACCTTCACCACAACTCAAACCTGCTTTTAGGATCAAAACCTTGTGTTTCTTCAGCACATCAGTTTCATAAACTTTGTAAGGTGACCCCAAATTCTTACTAGTCATTTACAAAGCAACCATAAAACCTTTCCAGATGCTGAAGGGACAAGTGATGGAAGGGAATGGAGGACGATTTACAGAGTGTATTTATGTAAACAGACAACATTCCTCAGTCTGGTTAAGTGATATTCACCTCACAGATGCCTCAGAGCTACACAACACAGTAAAATAACGTACCTGAAGTTGGACATTTACACTTTAAACGCTGCTGAAGCACTGCTTGCTTTGCAAACAGCAGTTACTGGGGATTTACTGCATGTCCATTAGCACCTGCTGTCACCACACAGCTCAAAGTTGGATCTGAGAGTTCGTTCAAAGCTGGATCTGAGAGTTCGTTTCAGTCAGTTCCTAAAACAATTGTAATGACAACCTGGCCTGAATGTTCAGCCTCATCAGCTTACTCTCTTCATACCCCCCGAGATAACACACGTGATAACTGCAGAGATGACCACACACCTCACTCCACCTGCACTTTGGCCACTCCTGCTGGGGTTCACCAGCACTTCCACACTTCAAAATGAGTTCAGCCTGTTGCCTTTTTGTATTGAATGAAATATTATTTCTCTTTCATTTTCACCATCCCTGGAGGTGGTCAAGGAATGACTGGACATGGCACTCAGTGCTCTGGTCTGGTCAACAAGGTGGAGATCACTTAAAAGTTGGACTCAACCTTAGAGGTCTTTTCCAACCTAAATGATTCTGTGAAACACACTTCCATACAAAACTACATAACCTGTGTACCAGTGCAAAGCCAGATCAAGGTTCCAGGCTGCCAATCATTTTTAGTTACAGATACCAAAGGTAACTATGCTGTTGAAAATTTAGCTCATCTGCTCCCACCTGCACCACTGGATCCCAGTGCTCCAGAGCCCCCCTTTCCTGCCGTGACCCCACTCCTGGTGCAGCTGCACGGTAACTAGACCAGGAAGCAGAACAATGTGAGAAAATCCGATCAGAAGTACAATATCCCCATTCTAGATCAGTTTCCCAATCCCATTCATCGCCCAGCCACAAACAACAATTGTGCTGGCACGATTCAGGGCACAGTCCACGGGTGAGAACAGACGGTGGGGAAAAGGGGCTGTTCAGACAGCTCTGCCACCGGAATATTCAAATTACACCCTGGAAAGCTGCAAATTCAAAGTTCTCCCCCTACCCCCAGCACCACACAAGCATCTTGCAGCAACACATTCCAGAGTTTTGTTTTGAAAGCCAATAAAGGAGGAAGATTCCAAGGAGGAAAGGACATTTACGAGGCTGACGCACAAGTTAAGGAACTTTGGTTGAATCCATTTTGGTTAAGTCAGAATGTCCCGGGGGCAGCTGGAAGAGCTGCAAGAGGTGGATGTAGGGATCCATCCCTCCCAGAGCGCTCAGCACAGCACATCCACCAGTTACAAAAAGAAGATAAAAATTGCTACAAAGAGAAGCCAAGTCTGATTTCTATTCCTAAAACCTGCCAGTACCAGTTCTAAAGTTCAAAAGTATTTTTATAAAGCAACTTTCCCATCCCTCTTCGATAATTTAGTCACTGTCGTACTAGAGTCATCCCTGGGATCACAGGAAGAAAAAAGTTCTGGTAGGGAAAGAGAAAAATCACCAAACCCCACGTTTTGCAGCACAGTTCCCAGCAAACACAACTGGATTACAGTCACTTCACATTTAAGCACGAAGAACGTTTCAGTTTTGGTTATATGACGTTTTTAGGGCAAAAGAGCTATTTAGCAGACTACCAACATTCTTCTTGTTGCTACCAAATTCCAGGGAGTCTCTCAGTTTTACAGTCACTCCATTGTGGAAAGCAAAATAGGGGAGATGAATAAAAACTTCTAACTGCACTTGCTGCAGTGCAAAAATGCCATTTTATTAGTACACACACATTATTGGGTAATTCACAATGAATGTATTAGCTAAATTAATCCCACGTTTAATCAGATTTGGTACCTGACATCTGATGAACTGCTTTAATTACAGGTTTTCACCTTCGCCTACTGCCAACCAAGAGCCAACTTTGCTCTATCTGAATGCTGCAGATGATACTCAACCACAGGACAACCAGCCTCGAGGTTTTAGGTTTTATGCTCCAGTGATTTTTCTACTACATTACTAATCTGTATGCACATTTGGGTTGGTTTATTCCAAAAAGGACAGTGTGTTATGTAAAGATGGGAAAGAAACATACTACAGCCTAAATATTTTCAGCATGAAGTGATGCATATTTTTTTCTATCTCTATTAACTTCTTAGCAGGAGATGCCATCCTTCTGCAACGGTTACAAAGCATTTCTTAATTGATGATGCATTATTTAATACTGACTATACATTAAAAGACTGGTTTTAGACCTTCACACAAGTCAGCCTCTCAGGGTCTGTGGGATGAGCTCCAGCAACAGGCGTTGGAATCCACACTTCCCATTTCTTTCATTTTTAACAGCTACAACCAATGTATAAAACATTCAGAGATCCTGTTGCAGAGGCCTGCAAGTTAAGTATAGTTTCACTATCATTTTAAGCCAATATAAGCTGCTGAAAGAACCAGTCCCACCTTTCCCCAAGGCCAGTTTCCACACGTCCCTTCCTTGAGTCAGCATGAGCCACTCATTAAGACCCACAGCAAACACAGGATACTCACCCCATTAAAAATCATTTCTCCTCCCCTTTTCCTTTGGGAAGGAATAAGGGAGAAGCTGAGTGAATTTCAACATGATCAGCTCCCCAGTCCAGCTCACTGTGGCCACGTCAGAGCTGGCGTGAGCGGAGCCACAAGGAAGAGGAGCACACGACTGCCTGAACTGTGCACGTGGGAATCGTTCTGGCTGGAGCTGCTCGTGGAAACACACCTACAGGGGCAAAAACTGCAACATAAAGTATTTAGATACTCAAAGAAAATATTCCCTGTCCCAAGATACGCATTAATGAAAAGAAATGACTGGAATGACTTATCAGAGCGGGGTTTACATTATCGACTCACACTGTGGGCTGAGTTTATATTACCCACTCACACTCACCTGAGGTGTGGAGGCTTCTAGAGTTTTGTTTAACACTTTTTTTACGAGATATGAAAACAAAACTCCTAACTGAAATGGCGGTGCAAGCCAAAACTTTAACACATGGTGCGGGGACAGGCTGATGATGTAACTCGGCCCGTCCAGAGAAGGGGAGAAAATCCACCAGAAAAAAAAAAATCACACTACAAAAAACTTCAGTCGCTGGGTTTCCAAATGTAACTTCGCTTTTTTTAATCACGCACGCAGACTCCGCCTCTTTAACGCCAACAAACCAAATTTTGTGTGTCAGAAACCCCAGAAACTCCCCAGAACACCCCAACCTCGGCTTCTCTCAGAAGCTCCGTGCTCCCCAGCGCCCATCAGCGATGGCTCCCAAGGCCGGGATCGCCAACCACAGGCACCCGAGGCGCACAGGAATGCGATTCAGAGGAGAAGGGACTGGCCCCGGTTCAACCTGGGGCTGGATTCCACCCGCGGGGCGGCTGCGCTGCTAAAAGCAGAGCAGTTATAAGAAACTACTCGCTCTAACACACCCTCATCATAAATGCATATTTGTGGTTCTCTCGCTGTGTTCAGACCTTTTCCTTTATCTCATCAGTTGTACTTGTACCCTGAGCCAGAGCACTTGTCCACGGGATAAACTTATCTGTATCTATCTAGGAAAAAAAAAAAAAAAGCTACACTGGAGCGTGTTCTGATCAGTCAGGGAGCCACTAACACCTTTTCCTAAATCCAGCTAAAATCATACTCACAATCACTTCACTACTCATTCTCAAGAAGCATATGATAAGGTGAAATGCAATTTAAACTTTACAACCAATATTCATTGGTTCTAAAGTTTAAATTGCATTTCAACTTATCATCTCCTTGATCTTTTATTATGACTAAATACAAAAACCAAAACTTGCTTTAACCTCTTTCTAACCCTTCTCTGCTTTATACACCTCTGTCACAGCATCTCGCCTGGATCAAGCGGCTCACTGTGACCACATCCTTCCCTCGACCTCTTCCCGCTCTGAACCCACATCTGTGCACCGGAAGAAAAATACACACTTGATTAATCAGTTTGAGACTCTTTTCCAACCTGAAACACACAACCATTCCTTTAAATAAATAAAATTTAAAAAAAAAAGAAAAAAGAACTCACAGTAAGACTGGGCAGTTCAAAAGTTGTGCTCAATTAAATTGAAGCAATTTTGTGGCTTTCACGGAACGTTTTTATTTTCGATGTGTTACAAACTAACACTGCACACTTCCCAAATTTCCAGCAGGATAAATCATCACTTCGATGGGGTTTATCACCTGTATTTATAATTGAACTACCCTGTTCAAAAATACTCTTCCTACTGCCGGCACTAGGACTGAAACCAACTGGAACACATTGTGCCGGGTAACCAGAGAACCTTGAGCCCCTCTAGTAACATCCTAAAAAAACCTTACAAGCCACTGGTGATAACTTTAAAGAGAGAGAGAATGACTCTGAGCAGTTTGAGAGCTTCCAAGATGTACTTTGATTCATTAAAGTCTTTCTATTTCTTTTACCTTCATCTCTATTTAACATACAGTTCGAAGTTAATGACCATATCATAGCCCTAAAAAAGTTAAATCTTTTCTGTAACAGCATTAAACTGGTTTAAACGTTTACTTCAGGGTAATAAGAGACTTTTCATTTCTTTCGTCGTAAAGCCCCAAAATTGCTCCCCCCACCAGCTGTACTGCAGGCAGATACGTTCAACAAACTATTAATAAACTACTAACAGGTACTTCTAGTACCACAAACTAACAGTAGTGGCTTTTAAGTCTTTTAAACACGAGAAAAATAGTTTAAAACTCCGTAGTACGTAACACTTGTCCTGATGGACTTACCCATGTTCATGTGCACTTGTCAGAGCTCAAATTCGGTATTATGAAAACAGAAGTTAATTTAATTTACTTTTAAACCCACTTCATCCCCTCCGGGTCCGACTCCCCACAGACGATGCTGCTTCACCCCGCTGCACGGGGATAACGCCCGGAGACGCTCCGAGCTACCGCCACCGGGAGCCCTGACCCTCCGCTTCCCGGGGCTCTGCGCCTGTTTTTACCCCAAACCAGGGCATCCCACCCCAAAAAATCCGAGCCTTCTTGTTCCACTGAACCGCGCTCCCGGGAGACTTTAACGAGCGGCTCTGGGGGCCCCCACCCGCCCGCGCTCCCCGTTAGTTCCCGCTCCAGGCCGGAGCGTGTCCGTCTGCCCGGCCCGGACAGAGCCGGGGCCGGGGGGGCCGGGAGGGACCCCAGGAGGGACCCCGGGCGGGCCGCAGCCCCCCGCCGCCGGCCCCGCCGCCGGAACCTGTCGGGACACATTCTTGCGGCGGCCGCGGCCGGGCCAGGAATGCGGCCGGGGGAGCCGGAGC
>VZTH01012263.1:60593-76764 GCA_013397815.1 Aleadryas rufinucha
GGAAGCGTCTGGAAGGGTGGGGGGGGGGTCGCGATGGACCCTCACGGGAGATCCCGGCACTGAGGGGAGCCGAGGTGAGGGGAGCCCCGCAGGGCAGCTCCTGGTGACCGGGGGAACCGGGAGGGCCCTTCAAGGGCGGCCCCAGGATGGTCTCGGGGGGAGCCCCCGCGGTGAGGGCGGCAGCAGCGGTTGCTGTGCCTCGGGGGCTGTGCCCGACCCTCCTCGCCCGGTGCCGGAGGCCGTGAGGACAGCCCGCGGGTCAGGGCCGGCTGTGGTGCCGCCACAGCTCCATCCACCCTCAGGGCTCTGCCATGGAAACCCACAAGGCAGAGCTGGCAAACCCACTGGTGGATATTGTCCCAGAGAAACAGCTATTTCCAAAGAACATGAAAATCCAAAAGCAGTGTCAGCAGGGTGTTATCATTGACACGGGTGGCAGCTGCCTTAAGGAACAAATGCCCCACATGTGGGGAATGGGGAGAACACGAGCACTGAGTTCTTGAGAGGGAGTTTGGGAGTCCCTGTCCCTGAAAGGTGTAAGAAGGGGGAGGAGGTACAGAAAGGTGTCCCGCGCAGATGTACAATTACTTTTCCAAAGTGTCCAAAATCTGCTTTGGAAGTGGGGAAGGGATGGGAAAGCAAGAGGGGCTGTGTGTGAGTGGATGGAGGTGCCAGGCGAGTGCTTAAGCTGTGAAAAATGGAGGCGGAAGGAGCTGTGAACAGCTGCCGCGTGCCTCCGGTGCCGCACAGGGTCCGGTTTCCCTGGAACACCAAAAGGTTGGCTCCCGTCCCTCCTGCTGCCAGCTCCTTGCCAGTCCGCTCTCAGATCCCAGCAAAATCTCCCTCTAAAAACACTCAACAGCCTCCATGCACTCAGCGCAGCCCAACGGGCAGTGAATGACCCTTGAGCCCCATGCCCCGCTGGTCAGTTGGTCACTGTGGGATGGCCACACCGGTGTCTTCACCAGGCACTCGACCATAGTCCCGCACTTGTGACACCACTGGGTTGGTCCGTGGAGCACCAGCACTCTGTTTTGCCACGTCACCCTGTTCTGCCACATCCCCTGCCCGCAGGGCGCCAGGCAGTGCCTGTGGCATCAGGGTGGGACGTGCGTGGTGCCCGTGGCTTCACAGCCCTGGCGGAGCGGTGGCAGCTGCACAGTGCGTGGTTGGTGGCATTTGAAATCCGTTTCTCTTTCATCCCAGACGAGCTGCTTTAATTCCTGGAGCTGTCCTGGCTTTTCGTCTCCTCCGCCTGACTTCATTCATGGTGTGGCAGGAGGGCACAGGACTCCAGTATATCTTTGGGTTTCAGCCCTGTCCATCAGCCATCGCACCCGGTGACCAGCTCCTGCCCAGGGTGTGCCATGGAAGTCTCCAAGACCCTTTCCTGGGCAGTGACAGCCAGGATACAGCCGTCCTGGTCCCCAGGAACACTCGTCATGGCACACCGCAGATCTGCTGCTGTTTCAGGGCACTGCTCACCCATTCATTGTTCAAGTCAGGCACGAGTGTCCTCCCGAGTTAAAAGTCTTCCAAAAGGGTTTGCTGTGATCACTGAGTCCCTCAGCAAAATGTCCAGGGATGGGGCAGCCACAGCTTCGCTGGGCACCCTGTGCCAGGGCCTCACCACTGTCACAGGGAAGAATTCCTTCCCAATATCCCATCTAACCCACCCTCTGTCAGTGGGAAGCCATTCCCCCTTGTCCTGGCATTCCAAAGTCCCTCTCCAGCTCTCTTGGAGCAGTCAGACTCAGGAGAGCTGAAGTGAAAGGTTCCCCTTTGGCAATCTCAAACCTGACAACTTCAGAAGGAAAGGGGGATCCACCTGTGCCAGGCAGGGATTGCCCTGCCCTGCAAGGGAGTGAGGAATGTCAGTCCGTGAGAGAGAGCTACTGTTATGCTGGCACTACAAAACTGAATTGTTTGGGAAGCATCCAGGGAAAACAATGTAAGACTGTGCTATACTCACCTCCTGTCTGAGTGATGAGGGAGACAGAGGCTCTTGGAGAAGGTGCCATCACCAGATGGGCTGTGGTGGGGAAGGAAAACAGATCTTAGACCTGAAATGGAAGTGGTGAGAGACAGAGTGCTCAGGGATGGAGCAATTCAGGACAGAGAAGGTGCCTTTGAGAGGCACAGAAATTCATGGCTGGGCAGTGAAAGGATAGCACCAAAAGCCCAGATGCTGCTGGCCCAGCAGCAGCAGCTCCACGACAGCTGCTGGAGCGTGTTTGGCTGTAAAGAGCTTTGCAGAGTCCTGGGAAGGGCAGAGCTGGGAGAGCACAAATAACAACATAGAATGGGGGGTCAAAGCAGAGGAAAAAGGAGTCCTAGTGCTCTGTGGGGCGAGGCAGGAGCAGCCTGGCTGTGCAATCCCGCCTGTGCTCACCCAGCCTGGGGGAACTTCCAAAGCACTGCCCTGGTAACAGCTGGAAAGGAGAGAGGCCCTGGTGCTCCCAGCATTCCAAGACAGGGAGGCTATGGACAAAGGCCAAATTTGGAGAAAGAATTAATAACCTGTTTTTTTGGGAGGACCGAACAGTCCTGGACAATTAGAATTTTAAAGGACTAAATACATGATTACTGCATGGTGCAGCATAGAGCAGCAGGACTGGGGGGAATAACCACATCAAGGCAGGTCAACAAAGCACATGTACAAGGTTTCCTGGGATCCACTTGGAGCCATAAAACCCCTCTTGTGGGCCCCAGAACGTGGAAAAGCCGTGGGAACAGGCTGCAGTGTTTCTGTGTCATTGAGGTATTTTCTCTCTTTATTCTAAGTTCCTCTTCCTGCAGAAGCAGCCGGAGAGCGGCAGGTGTGAGGGGGAAGGAGCCTAAACCGGCATCGTGGGGACAAATTAGCAGGTGCCTGCAGAATATCACTAACCCCGTCTGCGATTCCGGAGCCTACGTAGGTGTTTTATTTTCTAACGGTGTTAGAAAGACTGTCAGAAAATAATTAGGCTCTGTCAACAGTTCCCCTATTCCCAGATTACTTACGACTTCCTGACTCATTAGAGCTGCCGAGGTTGGCAGGAAACCTGTTTTATAGTAATTTCTGTTAGTGGTGTCCCTGGAGAAGAGACAACACGGTGCAGGTGACACCAGCGTGTGACACCCGCGTGTGACACCAGCGTGTGACACCGGCGTTGACTTCACCCTCGTGATGGAGGCACCGGGGCCATCGGGGTTGTGCAGGGCGGTTACTGCTGGCAGCAGACACCGTCCCCCCTCTGTCCCCATCGTGGTGACAGAGAACAGGACACTCGGCTGCAGGGCCGACGCTGGGCAAGGTCCAGCTTTAAATGCACGGGATTTGCTGGTGCCCTGAAAATCTGCCTGGTTCGTGAGGGTTTTGAAAACAGAGGGGACACGTAAATCCCATTAAAGGGGTCTTTCTATTTAATCCTGAAATAAAGCCACCATAGCCTCCCTGTCCCAGAGTGGGAGCTGTGATGTGCAAACACAAGTTGGCGGTGTCAGGACTCTTCTGGGGCCCATCGGCCCCTGAATTTTACCATCTCTGTCTCAGACTCCCTGCAAATCCTCCTCGGTGCTCAGAGGAGCAGGACCACGCACAGCACTGACCCTGCAGCACTTGGAAGCAGAGTTAAAAATAGTTCTGAAATCTTCTGTTTATTTCTCTGATTTTTGGATCCAATTCCTCTAGATCAAAGATAAATAAAGTTTACAGTGAGACAATGCTTGCCAAGAACACAAAGCCCAACCTTCCTCCCCAAAACTTGCACTTCCCACTCAGTTCATGCCCTTTTCCCTACATTATCTCAGCTGAAATCCAGGACCAAAGCAGATGTTCCCATTGCTTTTCCATGCCCTTTTCCCAAGTCAGCACCTTGCTGACCTCCTGCTCCCTCCTGTGATGCTCCGACCAGGTACTGCTTCCCTGAGGCTGCTGATGGTACTGTGAGATCCATAATTAGGCAAATTTGAAGAGCCTGATTCTGCTGACAGCCACGGGAGTGGGGTGTTACATCCTTTTATAAGCAGACATGCAAATAAGAGACAAATGCTATGGTCTCCATGTCATCTTTCCATTGAAAACAACCCTCCTACACACTCTTCTCGCGGAGGCGTGAGCGTGGGAGTCCTGGCACCACGGGGCAGTGGTGCCACCATCACACACCACGTGGCTTCTTCCAGGGAAAACCCATGCCCATGGCTGCTCTGCCACTTGCTCATGGCACTTCCTAAGAGGCGATTGGGGTCATCAGGATGATGTAGGGAGCCCTCACAGCTGCCCTGCTGCAGTTGTTAAAACTCCCATTGTAATTACAGCATGGAATATTGTATGGGATCAGGAGCTGCTTGGGCAGTGCTTAGCCCCAAACTGCTGCTTCCCCTGCAGGGACCATCGGGTCACTCGGCCACACGTGCTGCCGATCACCCTTGGCACAGGCTCAGCACCAGCTTCTACCAAGGAAAGATTTTTCCTCTACCAACAGGACGGCAAATCCCATGTCTGCGGTAGCTCACCAGCGCTGGATATTTGAGCCCTGTAACACGGGGGTTACACACCCCAGGGTAACAGGGATGGAGTAACTAAATATCCCACACCTGCTGGAAGACAGGATCCTGCACCTGTTGGTTGTACACCTTTATTGAACACAGCAAACACACAGCCTGGCACCTCCTGCCAGGCAGACAATCTCCAGGTACAAGAAATGGCATTTTTGTGGGTGCTCGCATCACGGAACATGCACCAACTCCCCCCAGGAACACCCTCAGACCTCCCACCCTTCCTCCACAAACCATCAGCCCAATTAACAGTTACATTCTGCGTCATCAAGGAACTTGGGGTGGTGGAGAGGCAGAAAAGGCTGGCACTGCACTCCCGGGCAGCCCTACCATGCTCACATTAACCACAGGAGCTGCCTCCGTGCTCGTGTTTCCAGCTCCTCACTCAACTCCTCCTCCGCAGCACCTGAAGCAAGCGGAGCACAGCCCAGATTGAATTCCACCCACAGAGGTTTCTGTGGGGTGAAAGCTGAGACAGCGCCGGCATTGTGCGGGGCCCTGGCAGCGAACGCGGGCTGTGCGGGGCCCTGGCAGCGAACACGGGCTGTGCGGGGCCCTGGCAGCGAACACGGGCTGTGCGGGTTCAGCACGGGGACAGAGCTTGGCAATTGCCTGTTTTAATCCTTGAACAAAATGAGTGAAGAAGCTTTGTTAATGCCTCCCTTGTTGCCCGAGCGGTTTCATACCTGTGTGACCCATCCTTGAGCCAGCCAGAGCAGAATGAGAAGAGGAGGCTTCACCACGGCACCGGAGGACACCCGGGAAGCACCAGGCTCGCTCCAACCCGCCTCCATCCCAGACATTCTGCCCCCTGTCATTAATGGAGAAGTGAGAAGACTTCGATGTGGCTTCTGCAAACGCATCTCAAGCACCTTGAGGTCTTTGAGGAGCTGGCACATGTGCAGACAGAGGCTACTTGGGGCTCCACAAGGCACTGGACAAGGATCTTACCAGCTCCAAGAAGCCCTGGAACAAGACTGAGAGTCTCCCCTGGGCAATTAATCCATTAAAAGGAAAAAGGTTCCATAACATATGGGAATCAACAGGCAACTTCCTCAATAGTAGAGGGTCAAGAGCTGATGGCAAGGGTCAATGATGGCAAGAAGTTATTTAGAGCAACCAAAATGCAAGTGAATGTAGAGAGTACCAGGAAAATGGTATTAAAAAAAAAAGTCAAAATCCGGGTAAAAGTGCTGCCTATGGAAAAAACGTGTGTTTCCAGCATCACACCTGCCCTGTTCCTCAGGCGAGCCCGGTGCTCCTGGATCCAAACCAGCTGACCTTTGTGGAGTCTTGCACTGCCCTAAACAACCCCACCTCAGCAGGGTGAGTTTTTGGCCAACATGTGCTTTTCCCTGATATGGAATCCACTCTAAACTTCCCCAAACTGAGTTCCTGGTTCACAGTTTTGTGTTAAATGTGAAGGCAACCCCGGCAGTGCTCTTACTCCAAGTTCCCTGGCCTTCACTTTTAAAAAGCAGAGTGTAATTCCACATCCAATAATTTNTTGTGTTAAATGTGAAGGCAACCCCGGCAGTGCTCTTACTCCAAGTTCCCTGGCCTTCACTTTTAAAAAGCAGAGTGTAATTCCACATCCAATAATTTTTTCTACACAACCTTCTGGAGGACATGGTAGTTTTGTGGAAGAGAGAAGAAACCCCACAACCCATGGAAGGTTTTCACAACAGGACCCTGGGGTATCACTGCCCTTTTTGCTGCAATCCCAGGGGATGATCAGCTGTGCTGCAGGTTTGGATTGGGAGCCAGTGTCGGTGGCACAGCCCCACCAAAGGGCAGTGGGCACCAGGACATCATTTCCCTTTATTTAGCAGATCCCGAAGCCCCAGATCAGTGTGCTGCAAGACCTGCAAAGGTTCTTCCTGCCTCAGCACAGGAAGCAAACTCTGCACTGTCTGTGCTTCAAGGCCAACTGCACAACACACAAAAACAGGGCAAGAGGGAAATACCCTCCTCTATTCCCAGACAAAACCAGCATTATCCACAAACCCCAAATGCATTTCTTTTCCCTTTTCATTTTGGTAGAAGAGACCAGATTTAATTGTTTCCCCCATCTGGTGCACATTCCCAGCACGTAAGAATGAGTTTTGTTTCTAATACATGCATCGGCTCATGACCTCAGGGAGAAAGAAGAATCTGCATTTCCAGAAGCCACATGCCAGTTCCCACTGGCTCTGCCACGCACAGCACGAAAGCACCCAAACCAACCAGGATTCAACAGAAGTTGTTCACATCAGGGGGGATCCAAAGGGACAAGTACAAATACTACAAAATGAACAGAATCACTTTTAAAATCCATGTATTTGTTTAACCGTTAAAAACAGACAGGTACAGAAAGAGGTGGCCAAGCTAACAATTCCCCGCTGCTCCAACTGGTGTTGCCCGCACGCTCTGGGAATGTTCCTGCGGAACCAAAGCTCCGGACATCTTTTGTGGCAAGGGCTGGAGACAACCGGCAGATGATTCCCAACTGTGTGAAGGGCTGAGGCACAGCCACAGGCCCAGGGCAGCTCTTTCATGGTGCCTGGCTTAACGCAAAGGCATTGAGAGAAAAAGGTTGTCTGGGAGTTATGTCAGAGAGCGAGAGAGAGCGAGAGAGAGAGCATGAGGGACACCACACCAATGCCAGGGAATACCGAAGTTCCTCTTTCCCTGCCACTGCAAGAGGAAGTACAACAGGTCAGTGGGTCCCAGAGTTAGGATAGAGTTTGGAATTAGCTTGGTCCCATGGATATCAACATCACTTGACAGACTCAGAGCTAAAAGCAAGGCAGGAAGGTTAAGGGCAGCAGAACTCCATGTGTTGCACACATACACTCTCTCCCCCTCTTTTCAGGCTGTCTGAGGCCCCAGCAAGGCCAGCTCAGGAGCTTTTCCCATCCATGTAATAGCGATACATTAAACCTAAGACCAGTGCTCCGAAGATGGGGATCAGCCATGTCGACCAGAAACTACGGGGAGAGAAAAAGAAACAACAAACTAAAACGTACACACCACAGAAACCAGAAGAAAGCATCTAGTTAATAATCCATTCCCAATGTTCATCCCTTGCTACACATCTAAGGAACACCTGGGAGCTGAACCCACAGGGTGACCCCCCAGCCATGGCCACAGGCCGGGCAGGCCCCACTGTCCCCGTGCACAGCCTCTGCCAGCCCCCACGAGAGGCCCAAGCGTGGCCTCGTGCCTTATAAAATAGCAGCTGGATGGCTGAAGTTTGCAGCTTGGCACATCCAGAGACCAAGGAGGGGGGTTTGTTGTTGGTTTGGTTTTATTTTCCTTAAATAAGTCAGGCTGTAATTTGTGTTGTACAAACAACACAGTTGACTCAGGGATGGCAACAGCTACAGCTGTGCCCCAGTAAATCTGCCTTGCTCAGACTCCAGCGGCCACAGGCTCACCCTCAGCAGCCTCCTGAGCAAAACCTTCTGCTCCAGCTGCAGGAGACCGGGGCCCTGCGCTGGTTTTAAGGATTTTCAACCAGACGGGCTGATCAGGGTAAAATCCTCTGAAACCCCACCCACCACAGTGTTGTGCCACCCCTCAGCCCACAGCGACCACCCAAATAACCCCTGTGGTTCCAGGGATGCAGCCACCGCCGTGCAGCACACGGCGCAGAGGATTCCAAACACTGGGACGCTGCTTCTGCCCAGCACAGAGCAGACCTGGGCTCACATCCAGCAAGGGAGGTGCACGCTCTGGCACTTGCTTTGGAGTCTCTGCTTGCCAGAAGGACACTGCAGTACATCCCTGGGCATTTTCCTGCCTTTTGGAGTTAATATGCAGCTCTACAAACAGAGTGCCAACCCCTCCACTTCTCACTCTTATTTTCAGGAGATACTATACCTTGATTGGCCTGAGGATGTCATACTTGGATTCTGGAGGAGGAAAGAGGGAGTTAGCAGGGGAACAAAGAAACATTAAACGTGTGCTAGTAAGACAAGCCTGAACGTGTGATTACAAAACCCTCCTCTCCCAAACACCCCCTGTCACCAGTGCGGATGTTTTTGGGGATATTTGCTGTCATCTTCTCCTCCATGTTCTTTCCATGAATCCAATCTCTCCCATCCAGTCACCAACTTCATGCTGGAACTTGCACCCCTCTCAAAATGAGGCTTTGCTTATTACATCACAGTTTTGGGGTGGTTTTGTGCTTCCCCCTTATTTATTTGTACGTTACTGATTCTCTCTCTTGCTGCCATCTTTAAATTACACTGGAACATGCTTTTAAAACAGATGTTGCCCTCCAGAGAGAGCCCTCAGCTGTGCATAACATGCTGGACTTATTGATCAGAAGAGAAAAATACTTGAAAAACAATATTTAACTCAGATCCAAGGGAGCTATTCTGATCATCACTGACTTCTGTGCACATTTTCAGCACGTGATTCTGTTTATGAATGGAGTTGAATCAAACAATAAATTTTAAGGTGAATATGTACATAATCACACAGCTCCATGTTATAACTGAGCATGGGCTTTACCCAGCCTGAGTTATCCTTGATTTCCCTGCTGACAGTTCCCTTCTGGATTCCTGCTGCTCTGCAAGTGGTCCTGCTCAGAGGAACATCTCCTGAAAGCCTTGTTGAAGGCAGAGCTGTGCCCTGTCCAGGCCTCCCAGCCCAGCTAGCTGTGAGGCACATGTTTACCTCCCAGCTGGGATTCTATTTATTGCCTTTTCTCTCTCCCCATCCCTTCCAAAGGCATTTTTGCAACACTCTGCCCTGTTCTAGTCCAGGAGTACCTGAGTGTTAAGCAACACCACTGATCCCCGAGGCAGTTAACAGAGAATTCCTGTTTGCCAGCCGGCCCCCGGCCGTGCCGTCTCCTGGCTCAAAGGCAACAACAAGGAAACCAGCTCCGTGGTCAGGACACAGCCAGAAATGCAAAAAATGGTCTGTGGCTCAAGGTGTGGAAAAAACATCGCTGCTGCCAGCAGAGAAAGGGCACAAAAAACTCACTTCCAACTTCACACTGAGGTGCCCACTGAGCTTCAGAACAACAACAAAGGTAGAATTTGCTTGGGAAATTTCTTCATGTGTAGTTTGCGTAAACATAAAGCCACAAGCTCCACAGGAAAAAAAGAGGGGGGAAAAAACCTCCAAAAGATATGTGACATTAAATAAAAGCAGAAAACTGAAATGCTGAGCTCTTACCTTAGAACATTCCTTATTACGATCATTCTGTCAGGGGGAAAAAGAAGAAAAGAGCTAAGTGCTGACTTCAAAGGGAGGCTGCAGCCTTTATGAGGGAATTGTTCTGTACACAGGTAATTGCCTGGGCTCAGTTTTCAAAGGAGCCCTTCCTTTGGCACCCAAAGGCAGGCAGGAAGGTGGTGTTTGTGCCCCTGGAAACTCTCATCCTCCTGAGCTCAGAATTACAAGGCAAAGGTGGATTATGCTTCCACCAGCTACAGAGGGAACCCATGAATTCAGCTAAAGTGCCCTGATTTAAATGAAGTGAGAAATCTGTTCTGAATGGTGGAAGGAGAAGGCCAGTTTAGTTCAATTTCCCCAAGAGAAACCCTGGGCAACAAAGGGACTGCCTAAACCCCTCAACTGCTAACTTATTTCACAAGACATGCCTTGGTGTCTGTGTTTGGGGGTGACACGAGGGACTCACCGGGTGGACCTCTCCGATGTAGTACTGCTTCAGCATTTCCCTGGCATCCGTGGAATGCCCCACATCTTCGAAGCTCTCGGTGGCATCTCTGCCAGCTTGCTCGAGCAACACCTCTTCTCCACCTGGGTGCTGGAAGAGAAGAGTCCAGGTGAGCCAAGGGCTGGATGCAGAAAGGCACTGAGGATGTCATCAGCCTTCCTCCCAACCTGCACCACTGGACACCTCAACCAACACCATCAATAAAATCTGCCAAAGGTTCAGTTGTCCAACACCTCCTCAGGAATTCACAGACACCAGAGGAGGAAAGGATATTCTGCTTCTTCAGGTGCTACTAAAATGATGGTGTTGGGCTGACTCTGCACACGGATCTGCAATACTGAACTTGATCCTGTGTGCAACCACCAGTGACAGTGGGGAGGAAATCATGAAGTATCACAAAAAT
This sequence comes from Aleadryas rufinucha, assembly GCA_013397815.1. Lineage (NCBI taxonomy): Eukaryota > Metazoa > Chordata > Aves > Passeriformes > Aleadryas > Aleadryas rufinucha. Next base: position 71,213 of record VZTH01012263.1, read on the forward strand.
TATACAGTTTAATATCATACACTGATTTCAGAGATCCAGAGCTACAACAGCCAAATCCCCAGGGAGCTCCACAGTGGCACTGCCACTGGTCACGGCTGACTCTCAGATGGGATGAGCTGGCACAAACCCCGGGCGTGGTTCTGCCTGTGGTGGGCTGGGCTCTGTCCACTGTCGATGCCACAATTCCAGGAACAGCCCGGCAATGGAAAGCACTAACCACAGACCCAGCAAAGGACAATCCCTTTACAGCCTGAGTGTGAACTACCAGCTAATCCAGTTACACCAATAAATGGTCACGAGTCCCAGGGCACGCACAGGGACTAACCCAGTTTTCCAGGGCTTCAGGCAACCAGCCCCGAATTGGAGAAGAGATGCTGGGCTACACTTCAGATCAAAGGACCAACACACCTGCTTGTCTCTGTCATATCCTTCTCCTTCCCACAGACACAGAGCAGTTGCCAACCCCCCTCTTCCTTCAGTTTGTCTGCTTTCGCTGCCAAAAGTCTGAATATTCCCACCAGGCTTATCCCACCTTGTACCAAACGCAGGATGGACACAAACCAGCCCTGCTGTTTGCTCTGGTGGGTTGCTGCAGCCAATCCTGCAATCCTCATTTCGCAGCTCTTTATTTGGAATAAATCCCTTTATTGTCCAGGTATGTCACTAAACCAACATGGAGCCAAAAGGGGCAAACTGGAGGGACAGAGTTTGTTAGCAGGCAGTTATCAGGTGGCCTGAGCTGGGGCACCAGGTGAGGCTCCGTGGCTCATTCCCTGTGCCCAGCTGCAGCTCTTGCTGCCCCTTCTCCCTCACCAACCCTCAGGCTCACTCGATCCCAAGGAGTCAGAGCAGGGACTGCTGGATATTGTCTGTTCACATTGCTCAGAACAACTGTCCAATTTCCAGCTAAGATCCACTGAAAAGCCGCCCATTTACCTAAGCCTTCTAGGAGAACTCCTTAGGGTTGCCTCACCAGAAATTTCATTATTTCAGACAGGGAAGTATCTGAATTTTAAGCAGACAACCTTCCTTTCCTAATCATTCACCCGAAAAGGGCAGACAAAACCCTGCAGCAACAGGGAACATGCAGTGGATCTTTCAGTGACATCCAGTCTCTCCAGAGACAAGAGACAAGAGGAAGGATAAAATTCAAGAGAGAAGGAGAACAGTAAAGTTCACTCCTCTTTACATCTCTGGCTCTGAAGCCTTTCTATGCACTTGCTAAATCCACAATTATTTATTTATGCACATCTGTCTTTCTCTGCAATCTCCAAGCCTAAGAGAAAAAGACCTTCAAAATATTTTGGCATCTCCTATTTCTGAAGGGCTCTGTCCTCCAGACAGCACCGCTGCAGCCAGACAATTCCTACCTTGTCCTACCCCAGCAAACGTAAACCCAGACTATTTGTACAGGAAGTCATTGACTCTGCCACAAAACTTCCCAAAGCTGCAGCTGCTGCAGGAAAACATGGAAAGTGTTGCAAACTATGGTGGGGGGAAATACTTCCAGGGGAAACAATGGCTGGAAAATGTCAGTTTCTGACAAGAAACAGCCAAAAGCAAACCAGAAGGAGAGAGGTGACAATAAAATTGGATCCTTCATGTCACTGGACCTTCAGCAGACAGTGAATAACAATGACTTGGAACTGAGGGCACGCTGCAAAGGCCTCTGAGAGCACATCCCAAACTTCCACCAGGAGAGAGCCTGGAGTCCCCTCCCCACAAACTCCAAGGACCTGTCTGCAAATGTCTGGCTGGGAACTGCTGGTACAGACCTGCTGCAGACACAGATGAGCTCAGCAGCAACACTAAGCTCCACGACTAATTAGATCACTGTGTCAGGTAAGAGACAAGATCTTCAGGCTGAGGAGGGATGAAACTTTCATTCCTAGTGACCAGAGTTAAAGAAATAAACCAGGAGAGGGAAGAGTGTTCCCGTGCAATAAGAATGTGCCAGCACCATACGAGCCAGAACCAAGGATGAGCAGCCACCTGGACAAATGATCCCCACATCCTGCACAGCTGCTTGTAAGGAATAGAACAGGTTTTCCAAAAACACCTCTGCAAAGCTGGAGCAAGTCAGCATGAGGAAACCCAGCTGCCTGGTGCTCCTCCTTCTCCTGAAGAACACTACATCTGAAACCAACTGACCGATGCGGGTCAGTGGTGTCACAACCCAGCCTCCTTCCACTTGGAAACTGGAAATGGATTCCTACTCACACTTATCACGGGCATCAGGAACGGCAGCATGTGCCCAGACACGGAGCTGTGGGGGCTGCTGTGTCTTGTGGGCTCAGATAACAGACACAAGAGCTTCCTGGAGAAACATGGATCTCCAGACTCTCCTAGTCATATGTGAAAATGGAGATAAACTGGATCCCTCCAGCACAACTGTAAATAAGCCTGTTACAGATTGTGCACAAGTTAAAAGCTCAGATTTTGATGCCGGTGTGGTGAAGTGGGAGCCTGACAGACCCCAGAGCACCTGCAGGAGGTACAGCTGCCTCCCTCCACCCTCACTCACCCCGAGCACCCAGCCCCTCCTGCTCCAGCCACAGCCTACACGTGCTTTTCTAGACCACTGCAACCAGGAGTAATAATATGTATCCTGGTGTGGTCCAGTTACCCAGATTTGGGAGAAAATAGATCACCATAAGGCTCTCTCAGATTTTGAAATAATCCCATTTCATTTTGGGCACTCACAGGCTCTCTGAAGCACAGGAGATTGCATCTCCCAGAAACACCTGCAACACTTCAGTTGCTGTCTTTGCACATCTCCTGGGTTTGGTTCATGTTCTTCTAATTCGTAAATTTTGCTATGTGATACAGGTCTTGTTACTCCTATTATACAGTAAATAATGTGAATTGGAAACTTAAACTGGTCTGCTCTTCCAGCAGCACACAGATTTCGGGTTGGCTGACCTGCAGTGCATAATTTGCAGGAATCATGAAGCCAAATTCAACCTTTTAGCAGTGACTTCTTCAGGATTGCACAATCCCACCCATGTAACGGGCCAGCAGTCTCAGCAATCCCAGCCAAACAACCTGTGAGCAAAGGCCAGGAAAGGCACCCAGCAGGTCCTGCTCCAGTGCCCACAGGGGCCAGGGGACACGCGACAGGACACCCCGAGTGCTGCGGCTGCACCACGCACAGCTCTGCTGCACCAGCTCCTCACACAACTGCAACTTTCATCCAACACAAGCACTCCTGCTTCCCATCAGCTGCACGTCCTTCCCTGGTGCTCCAGAGGGCAACAGATATAAAGAGGATTTTTGCCAATAAATTAGGCCTTGATCTACAGTTCCCCTGTGCCAGTGAGGGGTGTGCACAGCACAGTGTTGTGTCAGCCACGCTGGCACAGCTCAACAGTGCCCTTATTCTTCTCCCTTTCCCTCGTCCAAGTAGGTCTTTTCATGTCAGAAAAACACAAATGGGAAAAAAGGGCCTGGAAAGGACAGAGTGAAATAGCATCTCAGGGTGAAACGCCATCTCAAGGTGACACTCAGGGCACTGCTAGACCTGGCTTGCTGTGGGGACTGAAGTGTTTTTCTGGGCTCACTTATAATTCCAAAGATGTTCCAGGGAGCAGGTCCCAGACTCCACCTTACAGAGAACACCGAGGTGAACACTTGACCTCTCTGCAGTGTCCACGCTCTGAATCACAGCACAGAGACAAGTGTAGGACAAGACTCGCAGTTCCTGCAACTGCTGTCCCAGCCTCCAGCTCGTTCTGGCTCTTCCTAAACCCTAACCCAGCATTTTCTTATCCAGAAGCCACCTGTGAACTGCTTTTCCAAATTTTTGCCTGGTCTTCCCCTGCATCTGCTTAGCCTTTGTGCACCCACAGCTCCCTCCCACCTAACTGTCCTGCTTCCTCCTTGCACATCTCATCCCCTCATCCCACCAAACTGCTCTGCCTGGAGAAAAGGAGGCTCAGGGGGGACCCTCTGCCTCTCCATAACTCCCTGACGGTAAGGGACAGTCGGAGGGTCGAGCTCTGCTCCCAGGGATCAGGGACAGGACAAGAGGAAACGGCCTCAAGTTGTGCCGGGGGAGGCTCAGGTTGGACATCAGGAGAAATTTCTCCATGGAAAGGGTGGTCAGACACTGGCAGGGGCTGCCCAGGGAGGTTTGGAGTCGCCATCCCTGGAGGCGACCTTGAGTCCAAGGATGTGGCACTCAGTGGATGTGGCACTCAGAGCTCTGGGCTGGGGACAAGGTGGGCATCAGGCACAGCTGAGACTCCATGGGCTGGGAGGGATTTTCCAGCCTGCACAATTCTGTGATTCAGTCACTTTCTGCACCCAAAGAAGAAACCAGATTGTGTCCAATTTATAAATAAATACTGAGAGCTGCAGAGCAAGGCACAAGCTCCAGCTGCCAGGTGATCACTCGCTCCTGCCCGATGCACCTCCACCCTCAGCACGGCAGCTCTGTCACTGCACGCTGTGACTCCACAGCACACAGGCTTCAGCCACACGGGCCTGGGGGGAAACCAGAGCTGAATTCAGACCAGCAGAACCAACGAGCTGGAACACATGCATTTCAATTAAGTGTCTTCCTTGGAGCTGCTTCAGCCCAACCTTTGTACATTGTCCTGCAAACGCCACAATGTCTTTGCTGTTATTTTAAGTTGGGATAAACCCCTCTGAAATTTTCATAGAACCACAGAATCACAGAATATCCTCAGCTGGAAGGGACCCACAGGGATCATCCAGTCCAGCTCCTGGCCCTGCACAGACACCCCAACACTCCCACCCTGTGCATTCCTGAGAGCAGTGTCCAAACGCTCCTGGAGCTCTGGCAGCCTCGGGGCCGTGCCCATTCCCTGGGGAGCCTGGGCAGTGCCCAGCACCCTCTGGGGGAAGAACCTTTCCCTGATATCCAACCTAAACCTCCCCTGACACAACTTCACGCCACTCCCTTGGGCATTACTATTTTGTTACTGTTTATTCCCACTCTATTTCCAGCTCTCCACACTTAGGACACTTTTTTTTCTCTCAAAATCAGAAGACAAGCGCAGTGAGTCTTGAAGGAATTTTTGTCCCTACATCCAAGGGAACTGGAGATTTGGCAGAAGCTGCATTGTTTCCAAACCCCTGGTGCGTGGTCCCCGATGGGCAGGCAGCAGAGTGGTGGCCGCTGTGTCACTGTCACCTCCGAGTTCTGGGGTGTCCCTGCAGACTTCACATTCAAGCTACTGACGTGCCCCGATCCCGTTCACCCTCCGAGATGCGGAGCGCGGTCCCGTAACTGAAGGAAATCTGCACCTCCCCGTGACCTGAACAGATTTCCTGGGAAACCTGGAACTGCCTCAGAGGAGCAGCAGCACAACCCCTGCCTCCGGCTGGCCGCGGCTACCGTGAGCCGCCATCCCCTGCGTCCCTTGGAGGCAGAACCGCGGGCACGAGGCCCCTCAGGGACCGCACAGCCCGGCCCGGGGGCTGCCTCAGGGACACCGGGACCCCCCAGACCCCGGCGGGGCCTGCTCGCCCCCTCCTCTCGCACCCGACCCCGGGATCTGTGTCCCCACGGCACCCCCTGACCCTCC
>VZTH01012265.1:0-79968 GCA_013397815.1 Aleadryas rufinucha
CCTCCCTCCCTCCCCTTCTCCTGGAGACCTGCAGAAGTGACAGAATCACAGAATGGTTTGGGTTGGAAGGGACCTTAAAGATCACCTTGTTCCAGCCTCTCCTGACATGGGCAGAGATGCCACCCACTGGGTCAGGTTGCTCAGAGCCCATCCAACCTGGCCATGAACACTTCCAGGAATGTTCACCACTTTTCTGGCCAGCCTGTGCCAGGGCCTCACCACCTTCACAGTAAAGAATTTTTCTTAATATCTAATCTAAATCTCTCCTCTTTTGCTTGAAAACCATTTCCCCCTTGTCCTATCACTATCTGGCTGTGTAGAAAGTCACTCTCCCTCATTTTTATAAGCTCCCTTTAATTACTGTGAGGCTGCAATGAGGCTGCACAGAACAGAAGTCCAACAGGTCTGAGGTTCTGGGCTGTCACACAAAATCCCCTGGAAAGCCTTGCCGGAGATTGAGCAGCCCAGAGAAAAGACAAATCCCTTCTGTTTGAGACGTGGGTACAGGAGGGAATCATTTGTCCATGAAAGCACCAATTTCCTCCTGACAACTCCTTTCTGCTGCAATGCCATGAATAGTGTAAACCAGCCCAAATTTCAGAGGGGGAAGGGCCCTGGCAGTGGGTTTATCAGGCTGTAGATTATCTCTGAGAGGGAAGAGCATGCTGAACTCAGCTCCGCAGCGATCCCGCAGCACGAACAGCGGCGGCCGCGTTTCCATCCATGTGCTGCGCTCGTTTCACAGCCGCGATTGTATCCCCGATAATCCCCACGCGCCGTTCACAGCCTGCTGCCTTCTCCAGTTACACCGCAGGGCTGGCAGGGCCAGGGGCAGGAGGCGAAATGCTGGTCCCCAGCAGCTGGGGGACCTCAAGGGAGAGGAGCGGGGGGAGGAGAGGCGCTGCGCCCCTTGTCAGCATCCATCCACAGGGATCATCCCCACGGGGGACAGAAGCGCTGGGCTGGAACTCGCAGTGAGAGGGGGCAGCCTCAGGGAGAGACAAGACCCCTTCCATGGGGCTGGTGCTTCCCAAGCCTCCCAAGCACCCAAGCCGTGGCTCCCAGACCCGAGCCCCACGCTCCTGAGGCTGTCCTGCCCCTCCCAGCAGAAGCCCTGGTGTGGGTGGTTCCCTCTGTGCCACTTTGGGAGCTGCGAGAAGGGAAAAGGAAAGGAAGGAAACTGAGGGGCAAAGGCAGGGCAGGAGGTGCAGCGGACTCAGCCCGGGTGTCCGTCCCGCACACACACACATCTGCGGGTCAGCCGGGTGCCTGCCACATGCTCTGTGCCGTGGGAATGCGGAGCCACGTGTGAGGGGAGCGCTCACAGCCGGAGCTGCGGGCCCTGTGCCTTGGCCAGCGCCCCTGCCCGCAGCTGTCCCTCTTCCTAAATCACCGCCTGCCCCCTCCCTGCCCTCGCAGGGACGGAACCCTCCCTGCTCAGCCCAGGGCTGTGGTTGTCCCTCTCCATCCCGTGCGGGATGATGGATGCCCTGGCAGCTGCAGGGAGAGGCAGCTGTCGACTTTCTCCAGTGGAAGGACAAAGGCACCAGGGTGAGCCCTCTCTGCCTTCTCCTTGAGTTTCCAGGCTGGGGCAGGGCCGATCCCTGAGGGATCCTGTGGTGCTGAGTGGTTTGTGGGAGGAGGACATGATGGTCCTGCTCCATGACATCAGAGCTGAGACCACAAAACCGAGTGCCAGAGCTTGGGTGGCATTGGGACACCACAGAGCGCCCTGTGAAGTGTGGGGGTCCCAGAGAACCCTTCAGTCACAAAGTCACACGTGCCCACACAGATCCACAGAGATCGAGGGGAGCAGATTTTTGGAGGGGTTGGATGAAGGGATTGTTGGGCAGCAGCAGAAGGCTGAGGCTGCTCCATGTTCAGCCGCATCTCTGCCATCACACAGCCAGGGACCAGCAGGATCCCGTCCAGCCGGGACATCTCCCGGCAGCCTCCCCACTGCCGCCCCCTGAGATTCAAGTCCCCTGGCTGCAGTCAGCCCCAGAGCACTCTTCCTTGCCAGACAACACCACTGGAGTGTGCCAAGCACCACGGGTGGGGACGAAGGAGCCCAGCTGCTGCTGGCACACTGCGAACCCTCGGGATGTCACCGCTGCCAGGCAAGGGAGCTCCTCGCTCACGGGCACTGGGGGACAATGGCAATGGGGCAGGGACAGCCCTGGGGTCTGGGTACTAGCAGGGGGACCTCGCTGCCTGTGGTGACACCTCAGAGCACAAGCACAGCATCTCCTCTAACTGTGTTTGTCCCCCTGGAGTAGCTTTAGGCACGCTCCAGTCGGGATCACATCCTCTGAAAGCAAATGGGGAACTGCCAAGCCTGAGGCTGGCCAGGGTATTAATAACTGTTTGCGAAGGGATAAGGAGCTGGCTTCCCTTAACATCCTGCTAATCCCTTTCTTGGGAGGCTGCTGGCTCAGCCCCTACCTTTCCCTTGCTACTGAGAGGTGAAGCCTGACCTGGCCTGGCTCTTGGGCATCTGGCTGGGAAGGTGGCTCAGCAGTGGGCTTGTGTCAGGGCACAGTGATAGGCACAGTGAAGGGCTGGATCAGCCCCTGCTTTCAGCCCCTGCAGGACTTTCAGGTGTTCCTGAATGTGCTGCTTGAACGGGACCTCCACTGTTCCTCCTCCTAATTTACCCCAAGGACGTCCAGCACCAGAGAGGCAACAAGTCCAATGTGCAGAGAAAGCTGAATGGAGACACAGCATTAATTGCACCCTACAGGTTTCCTCTCACTTAAAATGCTGCCAGAGCACAGGCAGCTTCCAGCACAGAGCAGTGCCACAGTCCTGCTGCCCACCCCAGGGCTCCAGGAGTGGGCAAACCACACTGGGACACCAGCGGGAAGTGGCAAATTCATAGAGGATTGGGTTCCTCCATGGACAAAGCAGAGGTGGGACAAGGGTGGGTTAACTTGGTGCATTAAACTCTGGGCTGACTTGGCATACTGAATTCCCAATTTGCCTTCTAGCACAGTTGAGAAGTTTAAATTTCTTTCACAGAATAACAGAATTGTTGGGGTTGGAAGGGACCTCTGGAGATCATCCAGTCCAGCCCCCCTGTCAAGGCAGGGTCATCTGGACCAGGTTACACAGGAATGTGCCCAGGTGGGTTTGGAACGTCTCCAGAGAGGGAAACTCCACAACCCCCCTGGGGAGCTGTTCCAGTGCTCTGCTACTCTCAATGCAAAGTTCTTCCTCATGTTGAGGTGAAACTTCTTGTGTTTTGCTTTCTGGCCATTACTCCTCATCCTGTTGCTGAGCACCACTGAAGAGAGTCTGGCACCATCCTCTTGGCACCCACCTCTGAGATATTTATGAGCATTAAAGAGATTCCCTCTCAGTCATCTCTTCCCCAGTCTAAACAGGCCCTGCTCCTGCAGTCTCTCCTCAGAAGAGACACTTCATTTTTGCAAAGGGCTTGCCATGCTTTAATGCCGTGTTAAAGTACCCAAATAAGGCGGAGAAGAGGCTGTGTACTGCCTGCCGAGCTGCCAGGCCAGGTCCCCAAAGCCTCGGGGGTCCCCAGAGGCAGCACTGAATTCCTCAGAGCCATTTGTACTCCAGTGCTGAAACCCACCCTTGTCACCTGTCTGCCACATGGCTGACACTCAGCACAGCCCTGGGGAGGCTCGGGAGCCCTGCCCCACTCGGGAGTTGTTCTCTGGGCTTCAGATTTTCCAGGCTCAGCCTGGGTGAATCACACACGGCAGGGGCTAAACCCTGGCAGGGGCTCTGAGGCCAGGGATCAGCATGGACTCCAGCAAGGGGCAGGTTTGCCCGTGCTCCTTGCCATGGACTGGCTGTAAAGCCTCTGCTGGGAGGACTGGGTGGCACCCAGGGTTTCCAACATGGAGCTTGCCAGCCCTTGCTCAGCAGCTGGAACCCAGTGTCACTGGCTGCTGCTCCTTTGGTGGCCTCTGGAAAAGAGGTGGTGGGTTTGGTTGGGGTCCTGGTGGGACCCCTGTGAAGAATCCCAGCACAGACCCAGTGGCTGGGGGGACAACTCTGTCCTCTAGGGGGTCTCCAGGGAGAGCTAGCCCTGGGAAAAGCACTGCTGTTCCCTGGGCAGGCTGCAGCCTTTCCCAGCGCTCCCAAGACAGCACTGATTGCTTCCTGAAGCTGCCAAGGCTTTCTGCAGCGAACCCACAGGATCTGCAACATTCATTTTCTTCACTCACGTTGGGATTATCACTTCCCACCTCCAAACCTATTGGACAGGGATGCTCAGCACCTTTCAGAGAGCTTTTAGCTTTGCCACTTCTGCCCATTCCAGGCAGGAGCTGGCCATGAAGCACCTGCTCTGCTGCTCAGTGACCCTGCTCATGAGCCACTTCACCACTGCCAGCCAGCGACACGGCTGCTGGGCGCACTCCCGGGGCCACTGGCTGTCCCAGCTGGGGCCACCCGCCTCTCCCGACACTTGAAAGCTCTGCAGTGTTTTCTTTTCATCAGCGGGAGCCCTGCTCCCGGCGCTCCTGGCCGCTGCGCTAATTGGAACAGGCTGGGCAGGCGTGGGGGGCTCCGCCGGAGAAAGTATTTTAATGAGGATGGAGGGTGCCTGCGCTGTTATCTGCTTCTTCTCGGAGCCTCTTGGCTGCGCTCCTCGGGAATTACAGCCTGGATTGCCGGGTAAACTCTCTGGCTCGCAAGCCTTGGAGCCCTGCAGAGCACCACGCTCCGGCAGCCTCCCCGACGGGCTGCCCTGGGCTCCGCACGCTGCTCCGGGAGCCAGGGACACGGCTTTGCCCGCTGCTCCGGGAGCCAGGGACACGGCTCTGCCCGCTGCTCCGGGAGCCAGGGACACGGCTCTGCCCGCTGCTCCGGGAGCCAGGGACACGGCTCCGCCCGGCTCCCGAGGGACTGACCCCTGCCATCCCCCCCGGCATCTCGGCAGCGGCCAGGGGAGCTGCCTGCACCACGGCTGCAGCTTCTGTGCCGGGTATTTCCCAGGATTAGCGAGCAGCAGGGACACTGGGATGGACGCCGGGCCGTTCACCCCATCAGCTGCTCAGCTGCTCTTCCCAGGAGACGCCAGGAGGCTCCAGGCGGAGCTGAAGGTGCAGGGCTGCTGGCAGGGGCTGGGACAGGTCAGGCGCTGGGCAGCTGTCACAGCGCTGGTGTGGGGGAAGCAGGGCAGCCGCAGCAGGATGCTCCCCCGCTTTCAGTCATTTCCCTGCCCTGCAAACACAGGGAGAAGCCAGCCCAGAGCACGGACACAAGCGGGGATACCCCCTCCCAGCACGGCTCTTGTGCCAGCATCTCCGGAGGGTCAGAAGCAGACAGCACCACGCCCTCCTGGCCAATCCCTGTCTCATGTGGAGGCCTCTCTGCCCCCCGTGTACTCGTCTGCACAGAATTCCACTGTGGAAGGCCACCATGGCTGTCATTACTCCAGTGTGGAGCTGAGGCATGGATGGACTAAATGGGCTCATGGGCAAACGGGAAGCACAGCAGAGCAGGGATTGACCCCAAGTGTCTCATCTTCCCCCAGAGAGCAGCTCATCCTCCCAGAGCACAGAGCAGCTCAGCACTGAGGAGGACTCCACGCACGTGGCTCGGGCACACGGTGGCAGAGCTGTCACCTTGTCACCGCCCGCCTGCGTGGGAGCACACACCGTGGGAAGGCCAGTTCTCCTCTCAGAGGACAAGGGACAGATTGAAACCGAAAGCCCTTGTTTTCCTTTTCACACCACAGAGATCTCGGGCCAAGTTAGCTGACATCAGTGGTCTCCTCCTAGAAAAGGGGGAAATAAACCTGGACCCGAGGGTGGGAGAAGCAGGGGAGTTCCTGCACACAATAAATGGCAGCTTGCCAGCACACGAGAGCAGAACAATAACCCCACACGGCTGAGTGCTTGTGAACGGTGTCATTCCAGGGAAACCAGATCCTGGGCACGCTCCCAAGTCAACTGGGGCTGATACTGGCAAAAACTGTGCTCCATGCCATGGCATGCTGATGGTGGAGAGGGGTTGTGCTGGCCTGGAGCACATTCATGGCATGCCTGCAGGTCCAGTGGGGCCAAGGGGTACATGGAATCGCTGAGCATGGAGGTGGCAGAGCCCAAATGTCCTACAGTGACCACACTGGGGAATAATGAAGGCTTATCTCTGCCAGGAGTATAGAGTGCTCCCTTCTGGGTACCACAGAACCACTGCCATTCATGGCATCTACCTGCAAGGAGATGCTGGGGGTTTATGGGTGTGATTTGGGATAATTTAATCTTTAAGGAGGGAAAATTACTTGGTTCCCTGCCCTGTGAGTCCAGCTCTGTCACTTACACGGGTCATTTTGCCATCCTGTGCTTCAGTTTCCCCAGGCAAAAAGCACTGGGGAAGGTACAGCCAGCTCCTGGGAGCAGGGCAGGAGCAGGGAGGCATCGGGTGGCTTGCAAGGACCAGAGAGGACCAAAGATGGAGACCCAGGCCAGGGCAGGTAATGCTGTTTTCTTCCTCTCTCCCTGCTCCCACTCCCCTCTTTGCTCCCTGCTCCAAGCTATGGGGAGCAGGATCCTCTGATCTGACCTCCTCCAGATGGGGGGCTCCTCAAAAAGGGCAGGTGAGGCTGGGTGTGACCCCCTATTCCCCACCCAAAAGCCATTGCTGGCTGCCTCCCCAGGCCAGGAGGTGCCTCAGCTGACTGATCTCTGTGTCTCTGCAGGTTTGTAACCGTGGGAGCGAGTGCCTGTAAGGATCTAATTGCCCTGTGCTCTCTGAGCCACCTCTCTCTGTAATCCCAGACGGAGTGGGGATAGACCAAACTTGGAGGAAGAGGCAGCTCCAAGAGTCTGGGAGCCAAAATTTACAATAAATCTTCATGCTTTCTGTAAACAGCCCCTGAGAGGGTGTCACAGGAGCACGGCAGAGGGAGGCAGCAGAACCCCCATCTGGAACCCCTGCCAGCTTGGGCTTGGTTTGGCAAAGAACATCACTGGCAGCAGCAAGAGCTGCCAAGGACCCCAGACTTGGCTCCAGCTCCCTGTCCTGGAGCTGGGTGCTGCTGGATGCTGCTGCTGGCAGCACCACAGCCTGGGCATCACCTCTTGTCCAGCCAGAAGAGATGGCTCAGACCGTGGCAGCCTCTCGCCAGCCTCTGTGCACAGGCACGGTGGTATTTGGGAGAACATCTCACATCCTTGGGGGTTTCCTGTTTAATTCTCGACCTAAGGAACTGCAGCAAATGATCCCTGTCTTACACACTTGTGGAATTCAGTGAGATTAGATTAGGGATGAATTCTTCCCATATTTCTTATAGAGCTGATATCTCTGCCCTGGCTTTCAGATTGACTTCCCCATCCCCGGCTCATTAATCACCGGGGTGTTTGTGTCTCTGTCGTTTTCAATCCCGTTAACTCGGCAGGAGAAATCTATCTGTTCCAGCAGCCCATCATGTCGAGCCAGTGACCCATCAGGGCTGCCTGACCCCCTCCCTTTGAAGGCTGAGCGAGGAGTGGCCGGCAGAAAGCTGGGACACGCTCCACTTGGCAAACAGAAAGCTCCCCATGGCTCGCGCACGGGGCGCGTGGCCGGCATGTGTGCGGGGCGGCCGCAGTTCTGGGAGCAGATCTCCTGCAGCGCTTTCCCCCCTTCCCTCGGGCACGTGGATGCAGATAAAAATGCTGGTTTCCAGTTTAGAAGAGTTTTCCTGAGAGTGCTCAGCAGCTGCATCAAAGCAGTGATTCTTTAAGGGCAATAAACTTCTTAGCTAAGGGCAGCTCACCGGGGCTGATTTCCAGTGGGCAGCGCATCCCATGGCCCGGCTGCCTTCTAGGGCTGCCACACACTCAGGAGCTGTGATTCATGGCAAGGGTGGTCTTATTTCAAGGACAGAAAGAAAGAAAGGACCCTCTTTGTCTTAATTTAAGTTCTTCAAGTGTTGTGTTATTGGTTTCTGGGCATAAACAACCATTCAGCCTTCTCCTTCCTCCCTCACCCTGAGCATCAGCCCCTCACACTGAAACACCCCCATCAGTCTCAGGACACCCAGGCATGCAAGGCTCCCGACTCCCGGACATCCATACCCAAGATCTGTGATGCTTCCAAGCGGAAGGATCATTAGTTAAGGGACTCCTTTGGAGAGCACCCAGCATTTCTCAGGCTCTGTTTCTTTTCTGCCTGCTGTATCATTTGACCCAAGTTTCTGAGAGCTGAGACATTGCAGAGGGAGGTTGAAGAAACACAGTTTCCCTGTCCCAACAGATTTCATAAAGCCCAAGCAGAGGACAATTCCCCCACTGATCAGGGAGGCTGTTTTTTTTCTCCTTAGATCAAGGATGTCACAACTGTTTGGGAGGCAAATGATTGATTTTTATCTGGTGAGGAGAGAGAAATCTGACAATGTTATCTCTGAGGAGTGGCAAAGCCCCCAGCATGGGCTAGTGACAATTAGCCCGGTGTGGGGTTTTGGGCTGTTAAACCTCAGCAGCAAAGCAGAGCACTGAAGCTGAGAAACACTAGAAAAACCAGCTTTGGAAACAGAGCTTTACCGTAGTAAAAATGCACAAGACCTCCAGGGACCGAGTTACAGCATCAACAGATAAAATACAAATGTAAAAGATGGTGGCAGGGGCTTGTTCTTTAGCGTCCCTTCCAACCCAAACCATTCCATGATTCTATAAAGATTAGTAGAACTTTTCATGGCATGCTCGGGCAAACAGAGCGAGCTCTGCTCTCTCTGCAGGGGCTGGGATAAGCCCAGTCACTCAGGAGTTACTCTGCACGAAGCTGTAAAACAGAACGAAGCTGACAGTGAGAGCAGAAGAACTCACGACTGATTAACCCCGGCTCAGCCTCCCGGGCTGAGCTGCTCCCACTGGGAATGCTGCCCCAGCCAGCTCTCACGGGGAGCGATCCAAGGCAGCCCGGAGCAGCCTGCGCTGCCCGAGCTTATGAACAATTAAACCCATCGCTAATTACTCACCGGCCAGCGGGATCCCAGCGGCGATGCCCACCCTGCCGCCGGTCCAGCGGCTCCAGCCTCTTCTCCCAGTGAAGCCAGAGCACCTGGAGGCTGGAGGCGGCAGGAGGAGCCGGAGGTGGGGAGGACAGCCGGGGGCAGCCCCTCATTCATAGCCAGCCCCGGCTGCGGGAATCCTCCGTCTGCTCCGTCCCCTCCATGCACACACCGCAATTGCCATCTAGCGGTGTGGGATTGGTGTGGCCGGAGCTGCCGGGCTTCCAAGGAGTCACAGGGAAATACTCGGCTTCTCCCGGGAAGTTCCATCCCTGCAGCTCGAGGCTCAGCTCACGGAGCGGGATAGGAAAGCACGGGATGCAGCGCTCCTGCTGTGGATCGGGAAGCCAAAGGGCAGCGGGGTGGATGGGAGAGGCTCGTGGGCACAGGCACCAGGGTTAGAAAGGAAAGCTCTTGTCCATGAGCAACTCCAGAGCAAAATGTGATGGAAAGGGGAATCTGGGAGGATTTGGGCTCCAGTGCACAAGCACAGTGCAGCAGGAGCACACACAGGTATCCAAGGACCTGATGTATTGACTATACATTTCCCCTCGAATCCTGTGTTCATTTTTAGGCCCCTCATAACAAGAAGGACATTGAGGTGCTGGAGAATGTCCAGAGAAGAGCAATGGGCCTGGGAGCACAGTCTGATGAGAAGGGGCTGGGGGTCAGCCTGGAGAAAAGGGGGTACAAGGAGTCCTTATTGCTCTCTACAACTCCCTGACAGGAGGGTGGAGCCAGGGGGGTTCAGGCTCTTCCCCCAGGCAACAAGTGTGTTGTGATTTAATCAGGACACAAGGACAGGACAAGAGGAAATGGCCTCAAGTTTTGCCAGAGAAGGTTTAGATGGGATATTAGGAAAAATTTCTTCACTGAAAGGGCTGTCAGGCATTGGAAGAGCCTGTTCAGGGAAGTGGTGGAGTCACCATCCCTGGAGGGATTTAAAAGTCATGGAAAAGTGGCACTTGGGGACAAGGTTTAGTGGTGGGCTTGGCAGTGTTAACAGCTGGACTCAGTGATCTTAGAGGTCTTTTCCAATCTAAATGATTCTGTGATTTACAAGGTGTTTTTTAGCTCCAGACAGGCTCTGGGCTGATCCTGCAGCCTGAACGCCCATCAGTGGCTGGGGAGCATGAGGTGCATTCCTGGAGCTTATTGGGTTTGGTTTCATCTGAAAGGAATCTGGTTGATACTGGCCCAAGCCAGGCCTCTCCTGAGCTGCTCCAGGACACAATCCAAAAGTGGGGGAAGTCATGAGATTGATTTCAGAAGTGCACCCCAGAGCCAAATTAATGGATCAGGCACAGCCCAAAAGGACTTTGGGGAAAAGGGACTTTGCTGTCTATGCAAGAGAGCTTCCTGGCCCCTCTTCTATGCCCCAGCAATAGAAGGACCCAAGGGAGCTACCTAAGACCCTGCTGAGGCCCTGGGGACACCGAGTGGCCTCAGGTGAGCTCCCATCCACCCATCTGCTGCCCACTGGACTGGGGACTCCATTTAAGGCTAGGCCAGAGCTGTGAGCACTCTCTCAAGCTGTGCTGCAGGTCCAGCCTGCTCTCCTGGCCAGACTTCAGGCTGAGGTGAGCAGCCCCATCTCATGGATGGACCTTGGACAGGAGCTACAAGCAGCTTTGTTGCCAGCTTGTTGTGACAAGCTGAGGTGACCCTGGTCCTGCTGCCCTTCATTAATGGGAGTCCAAACCACCCCAACACAGGTGCTCCAGCTCCTCAGGCTGATCCTCTCCTTCCCTGGTGATGGAGCCCAGGCTGGGGCAGTGTGAAATCCTGCTGTAGGTGGGCAGAGGGATGTCCTGGGGCAGGAGATGCTCACCCGGTGTCTGCAGCAGCAGCGGTGGTGCCTGTGGGGTGACGGCTGGGGCAGCTCCAGGGGTGAGCTCCAAGCTGTTATCCAGCCCTCTGCCTTTTCTGGACCAGCCCATCCTTCCATTGTGTGGGACAGGGGACTCTGTCCCTGGGGGGCAATGCCTGCATTCCCAGCTTCCTTGCAGCACTCCCAAGCGCTCCGCAGGGAAGGAGGTGCACTTTAACAGCTGGACAGGACTGGCCTCCCCCAGGCTGCAAAAGGCCAGAGCAGCACAAGCACAGACCCACAAACCCACCAGCAGCAGCTTGACCAGACCATAACCCCTTCAAAATGTGCTGGCAAGAAAAGTCCACATGAAGCTTGGACAAGGGCTTGTGTCCGTGCTTATCCCGGCTATTCCGGGCACTGTGTCACTGACTGTAGTGTCATTCATCTTCCTTTGAACCTTTGTGCTACCAAAGGAAGTCCATTAAAGTGCAGCTTCACAGAGATTATACTTGGTGACATTTGAAAGCGTAACGTCCCCAGTACAGGAACAAAGAACAGAATGGGCTTTGTATGGATATGGATAAATAAGGAAATGGAGAACCTACATTAAAACGGGGGCATGATCTGAGCAACAACCTCCTCTGAACACTGAACTCCTCTTCCTCGAGTCTTAAAACATGAAATGAGCAAAATTGTTCATCACATCCATCTGGTATCTGAGGGGCGACCCCCAGCCTCGTCCTCCTTCCAGCAGCCCTTCTCTCCCTGAGGCAGGTCACTGCTGCTGAGGGAAGTGCATTCCCTGGGTTCCCTCTCTTCTTCCCTTTCACAAACACTTCCCTCAGCCCAACTTCCCGTTTTTTTCTATTTACAAAGCGCAGCTCCAGCTCTTTACATAAATATGTTTCACTTAAAAGGGCCTGAGTCACTGCTGTATCAATATTAATATGAATAAATATTGGAAATCTCAGACTATCTACTTGCTTTACGTTGGGAAAGGGAGGGGGGGAAGCAGCTCTTGCTCTGGAACCTCTCAGATGCCTGAAGCAGCCTCAGGCATACCAACCTGTGTGACTGATAGAGATCAGAGGTCGACACTCCCTTGCACAGGGGTCCAAGCAGCAGCACCACCAACCCTCTAAAAGGTGGATTTAACCTCCCCTTAGGTTCCACTCTCAGTCCAAAGCTTCTGTTGCTTGTTCCTTTTAAATAAAATAATCCCTTTAACCCCCTCCTTCTGCCCTTTTTCCCTGAGCTTTTTGTACACACGGTTCCATCCATCCCAACCTTAGTGCTGGTTATGGGTCACCCCAGTCCTCCTCCTGTGTGTAACATCTGCACACCAAGCAACTGCTCCAGCACAGGACTTACCCTGTGAGTTGTTCCGATTCTCTTATCAGGACCTTCCAAAAATAAAAATAAACTGCAGCTTGAGCCATACCCATCACCACAGGATGGCACACAAGGCAATGTGCTGAACACAGCCAGAGCAGAAGCACAGTGGTGAGTAATCTCTGAAATAAAAGCAGAATAGTTATAAAGACAGATGCAATTCAGCTATGGCTTTGGGTAACCATCCTTTAAAAAATATTAAAGACATCAAAACCACTGCACCAAGGATAAATAGTTGGGGTTTCTGCATCACTGACTACACTGCTGTTTTCCCAAGAGAATATGATGTTTTCTGGTTTGGTGCTTCTTTGTAATGCTTCGAGCTTCTCACTCTATTTATCTGTTCCAGTCTGTTAATAACCTTGTTCCAGTCACCTCAACCCAGCCCCAGCGGAGGGCTCCCTGTTCCCTAATCCTGGATACCCCGCTGTGGATGCACAGCGTGGGTGGATGCCACGCCTCTGGAGATTTGTATGTACAGTCTATACACACACATCTTCAGGGGAATACACAGGAGCTCACACTGGGTTACCTGGGAGAAGTGGAATTTTGAGGAGTTAAGTCAGTATCTATTGATTTTCCATGGGCTGGCACTGGGATACTCCCTACAGTTCAGGTGTTCCCAAGCCACACACAGCACATCCCAGAAATCCCACACTCCTGGGAGTAACACTGTGCTCCTCTGACATCTTACAACACAGAAAATATTCCTGATTTCCCATAATCATTTACTACGATCCTCAAAATTGTAGAAGCAAACACATGAAGTATTTCTATGATTAATACAACTAATGCGAGGTAGACCTACCACCATAGACAGAAAAAGGATTTCTCTTGGTTGGAGATGGATACATCCTGCAAGTAGATATTTTTAAATGAAATTTTTCCCCTGTTTTCACAGCAGTCTGTTCCTGCTCCTCTTCTGTTCCTGACTTAAGCCCTGGCAATGGGCCTGCAAGGAAAGTGTTGTGTTGCCTCTCCTTTCACACACGCACATCACGGACTAGAAGCAAGCAAGCACACGACTAAGCCAAGGAACATACATTATTTAGTGCGGTCCATCTGTCCAAGGGAAGCTGCTCTTACATTTATCTGGTTTATTATCTTCTAATTAATCACGTATAATCAGTCGTTAACAGGCTCTCACTAAGATGCATGTACCCACTTAGCGAATTAATAAAATCAGCTAATGGGTTCCCACGTTTGGCAGCTGCAAAGGCTCCCTCTGCTCGTCTTGGGAATGATGCTCTGTGGGTGCTCATTTGTGGCACACCCAGGTGCCCGACACACCCAGGTGCAGGACAGCCTGTGCAGCCAGATTCCCCTCTTCCCTCCCTGGAAATGATTCCCCATCATGGTCACACTTCTTTCCCCCTTTGTGCATGGATAATTTCCAGACCTGACAGCACCAGCTTGTTCTGCCAGCCCTGGTGCCACCCCCACTGCTCCCTGTGTGGGAGTTTGTCCCCAGGAGCCCACCACCTTCCCCATCCATCCCGTGCATGCCTGGAGCTCCCAGGCAGACTAAAGGCCCTCATCCCCCATGTACTCACCAGCACCATGCACATCTCCACCACCCCTGGGTGCAGCACCAGGGGCCACAATGCTGTGAGCGAGTCCTCCATGCTCCTCTGGCACTGCCTGTGCCAGAGACAAGGAAACACAGCTTGGACAGGTGTTCTGTTGCCTTTGGAAGTTGTCAGCTCTTGCAGGTGGCTCTTCACCTCCAAATCCTGCTGTTTTCAGCTTCCACGTCTCCTGCTTTCCCTTCTTTGGGATATCTGAAAGCAGTGCCAGGCCCTGCTCTCTGCCAGGTGAACAGGAAGGTGATGGTGGGTACCAGCTCCTCACTGGGCATGAGATCTGCTCCCACTGGCCACTGCCATTGGCATCATCCTTATCCCTGCAGGCCACACTCAGCCTTGTCCCCCATGAGCCCTGCTGTGCTCACACACACAAACTTCCCTGTGCTTTGGTCAAACTGCCCCTGCTACACATTCCTGCCCAGGAGCTGCCTCCACACCTCCCTGGGACAGGCCAGCAGCACCTACTTGGCTTTTCCTGTGTTCCCCCAACACCCTGGGCCAGCATGGTTATGTCCCCACACAACACTGCCACCCGATCCAGCCTGTCCCATACGGAATGTTCTGCCCAGGTTGGGACACCCAGACAACACCCAGTGCTAATGAGGTCACCTTTAGCCATTAAGCTCTTGCTATTAATTGAACCCCACTAACCTCATCAGCTGCCAGGATGAATCCCACACAGATCACTCCTGCTCCTGAATGCCTCCCAGGCCTTGGGGGCATGCCCTGCTCCCAGCTCCCATCCTGGCCCAGGAGTACACGGCACCAGGAGCATCTGGGATGACAGGGAACACACTGCAGGACAGTGGCACTGCTGGTAGAGTCTCCAAGATACCAAATCTGTTTCAGTCCCACTGACACAGCTGCAGCTCCCAGGGACCTCATCAGCAGAGAACAATACACAATGGAAGTCTTCCAAAGCATCACATGCTTTTAAAAACACACCATTTTAGCCACAAGACGAGCACTGACAAATTTTCAGTTTTATTAAAAAAATTCTAGCAGCAAAACCTGTAACAATTCAAAAAACAAAACAAAAAAAAGAAAAAAGACCAAACCTTCAAAAGAACATGACACAGAGAGAAAGAGATGGAGATAGACAGATCTGGGGTTCCTCCACCGTTCACTCAAGTTCCTTATAGCGGGCAAACATGACCCTCCGGACGGCGTCGCGGTAGGTCTCGTTGGACTGCCTCTTGGGGGGCTTCCCTGGGGCCCCCAGCCCAGGGCCCTTCCTCCTGTTCTCTGCCTGCAAACAGACACAGCTCTGTTAGTTGTGTTAGTGATTTTTCCTCTCATGAATAAAAAGCTTCCTTGGGCTGCTTCAGGACTGCTGACTGCTCCCATGCGGATCCACGAGCAGAGGAAGAGCTCTGTGTTCTTCCAAAAGCTGGTTGGGAAAAACTACAGACCCTTTGTGGGCAACAAAAGCAGCCAGCAAATGCCCAGTGGGAATCAAACCCCAGGGCTCAGCTGTGGAGGAGCATACGGAGGAGTGGGCAGCCAAGGGTGGGCAGCCAAGAGGCAGCGCCGGCGAGCCAGGATGGAAACAGAGCAAAGGAAAGCTCTGACGAGCGCTGGGCTCCAGGGGAGCTGTTTGCTGTTGGCCTGCATTGGCACAAGCTCAGCTGTTCTCTCTAACAGAGCTCCCATGGGCACTGGTACCTCGCTTGGAATTTCAACCAGTTCTCAAGGACTGGCTTTTGCAGCCAGCACCTGCATTATTCAGCAATACCTGCCTGCAGTCAGCCCAGGAGAGCAGGCCCGAGGCTGGAAGTTTCTCTGGCTTTTCAGTCCAACCTACCTGAATACCAGAGATCTCCCCAGCTGGGCCAAGAGATCAGAGTGGTGTGGGGTTGACATGGTCACGTGGCTTTGCCCAGCATGACTTGGAAGTGAGAGGCAAGCACATCTCTTCTGACCTTTCTGTGAGCTATATGAGGGCTGTGCTTTGCCATCAGCTCCCCACCCAGATGGGGAGCCCTGACAGGAGCTCAGACCCCCCAGGGTGTGGTGCTGGAGCTGGCTCTTGGACAAAGCCTGTTTTACGGGCACAGGGACCTCACCACGAGGACTGAGCAGCAGCTGGGGCCTGTTCCTGCTGTCTGCACAGAAGAGGGACTCTTGCCTCGTGTATGTGGGCTCAAGCAAACATGCGTCACAAAGCCTCAAATATTTGCTTTAATGATCTACTTGACTGCAGGCTGAGTGTAACCCTGTGAGCCCTGCTCCAAGCTGCCTGTCCCTCAGCAGAGCATGGACACCACAGCACCTGGCCAGCCACGAACCTGCCACCACAGCACAGCCCTGTTCACATGGCCCTGGGCAAGGCAGAGCAGCCCCTGGCCCAGGCTGCTTCTCTGACAAACCCTCTGCAGTAAATTAAGGTCCACTGAGAGACCAGCCTGTCGCAGCAGGCAGGATCTACCTGACCCTGCCTATCCCTGACATCCTTTGCCCATGGGCCTCTGCTCCCTGTCAGGTGCTGTATCTTGGTATTATCTTCTGATGTCCAGAGTCTGCAATGGCAGCAAGAGCCTCACAAGTGCTAAGCAGAGCAGACAAAGAGCACCTTGGGCCCTGTGGCTTTGGCTACACTCACACTTCTCCAGGGGAAGTTTACCTTCTTCCCCAGCTCACATGGCTGCAGAGAACCGAGCTGGTGACCTGTTCAAACCCCAGCCTGACTGAGCAGGTACTAATGAGATGCTCACACCCTTCCTGCTCACTGTTACTCTATTTTCAACACCTCCAGGTCTGTATAAATTCTAACCTTGTTCTACGGCCAACATATTTGCAGCCCCTCCCAGCCTGCAAAGTTCATCAGTGCACACACATTATTCCATCAAGTGGGTGCTGAGATTTTGCAGCCTGACTTGAACTCCCTCCAGCTGTCCTGGGAAACATTATGGGCTGCAGGACAGTGGTGTGCTTTGAAAGGCAGGAAGACTCACCTCCACTGGTGATGCTGTGCCCTGCTGGTTGTGGCCAAAGCCCTTCTTCCACCCTGGAGACTGCACCATTCGGTTCCCTTTGTTGTTACTGTCAAGCCTTGGGTCATAGTCACTGCAAAAGAGCCAGAATCAATTGTCCAGTCTTGCAATGCTTCAAACACATGCCAGGGATTTTTAGTTCTGCTAACAGAACCTTCACTGACATTTCAGCCCCTCATGAGGGATATCCAAGTTTCTTGCCAGAAGCACACCGCCTAAGGAAACCACCACGTCAAATTCTGTGTGCAGGGCTCACACACCTCTGACTGCAAAATTTCTTGTCCCACCTCAGGGGGAAATACACCAGGGCACAGGAAATGAGCTCAGACTTCAAAATATTTACAGTATAAGCAAGCCAGGAGCCTTCTGTGCTTGTATTTCTTAATTAGAGTCTTAGCAATAGCAAGAAGCAAAGTCTTATCCCTGCTGCTCTGTTAGATCTTTCCTTTCTCCCAGTGCTGTGGTCATGGAGGCTCAACAGATGCAGTGTTGATTCGGACACTCTTTCTCTCACCTCATTACTCACCCAAGACCATTAATCAAAAGCCCCAGTTTTGAAAACCTCTCAGCATAAAAGACTTTTCCTTCAGACAATTTCTACTTTCTGGCTGCTGGTGACACTGCACACAAACAGTTTTAGTTTATCTACAGCTATTCCAGGAAAACAGAGGGAAGAGAAGATGTGGATGTTTAAACTGCAAGACACAGAGGAAAGGTCTCCTTCTGAGGTGTTGTGCCAGAAGAAAACAGGCACATAACCAGTTCTATCTTCAACACATGCCTGGCCGTTCCTCAGCCCACTGAACACGCGAGCTCACAGCAGGCAGGCCTGTCAAGAACTCCACACAGCACGCACTTTCTTCCTCCACCTACTCTGAACGAGATGGAAACAGCTCCCAGCGTTCCTCTGAGTCAGGGAACAGATGAAACACAGCTTTGCTCTTTCTTTCAATGGCTAGATGCCAGGACAGGAGGGCAGCAAGTGCCTTAAGGACGAGGTGGATAGGAACAGGCTGCATTCTGCTCTCTGTGTCTGGCCAGGCACACTCAGACGCCCATCTCACCCATCCAGCACCAGGCAGCTTTTTTCTGCTCTGCCCTAAACCCTCGTTTCCACCCCAGCCCTTTCCTGACCTGTCCGAGATGTCCTGCAGCACAACAGGCTCACACTTTGAGGAACTCTGTCTCAGTCTGTCTGGCTGTTACTTTGCAGATCTACCCCACTGGCCAATTCCCAGCCTTGGTCTGCCAGCAGCACACATCCCATCCCAGCATCAGCAACCCCTAAGAGACCTAACCCACAACAGCCATTACCTCTCTGAGTCCCGGTCATATCTGAGTCGTTTCCTCTCTGGTGAATCCATCTGCTGGAATTTCTCTCTCCGGTCATTTCCTTTGTCTTTATGCCTCCCCTTCACAACAGAAAGCACAAAGTAAGTACAGGAGCTATGAAGGAGACAACACTGCAGGAGACTGCTCTGCATCCAGGCCTCATCTGATCCTCAGCTGGCTGGAAGGCTGTCCTGGGGACTCACAAACACTGAATACTCACATCCCACAGTCCACTCGCTCTGTTCAGATGCCATCTGTTGGGCTGACCCACACCTGTTGTTGCAGCCTTCCAGCTACAGCACCAGGAGCAGCTCTGTGACCTCCCAAACAATGGACAGGTCCAGGTCTCCTGTCCCTGGCCAGGCAACAGCAGCCCATACACCCCACCAGTTTTAGACCGAAATTTGTGTCCCACTTAGCCCAAAGCCCAGTGCTGGCTTGCAGGACAACAGAACCACACTCAGACCCTTCTGTGAGGAGTGAGATCTGCTCTTAGAAGTCACAGAGCTACCTACAGGTCCCAGTGCACAGTGAGCCCACAGTTCACTTTTGGGAGGCATCTGATGCCTGGTGCCTAAGTGGATGCCTGCTGATACCCGGTGCATAAGTGGAGGGTCTGCCTGGGACCACCATCCACCCAGTGCAGAAGCACAAGCAGCTGCCTGCCCACCACCACAGACACACCTCACGCTCTCTCTTCTCCAAATACGCCAGTTCCTGCTCGGATCGTTTAATCTTCATATGAATCTCTAGGTTTTGCTGGAAGGAGGAAGACAGAAGGCAGTGTCAAGCAGAGAACACAAGCTGTCAGGGTCATCTGCTCCACCCGCAAGGAGCACAGGTAAAGCAGCACGCTCTTGTAGCTGCACTATACCAGGCACAGCAGCCTCTCCTGCAGCCCAGACTAGCTGCTCCCCCACAGAGGCCTGGAGCCCTTCCTCTCTGCAGTAAGGAAGGCAACCAGTCCTATTTTAACCCATGTGCAGCTTGGCTCTCCTAAAAGCAAGAGCTCCAAGGCAGCGCAGAACATGGGGGTGCACGTGCCAAGTTCTTACCGCTCTCACACTCGTGTGTGCCAGCACCCCACTCTCCCCCAAGCCTCAGCTATCTCACTACAGCTTACAAAGTCACACCTTGATGTTATAGCACTCCCATGGCAGGAACAAGCAGTTCACACAATGCTTTGAACAGAGCTTTTGGGGAACTTTGCCTGCTACTGTGTCGAATTCAGCACAGCTCTTCCCACCCAACCACTGCGTTTTCCCTGCGGCTCACAGAGCTGTTGAGCCAACGGCAGCCCCCAGCTTCCCCATACCTTGTGCAGGTTGGAAAGCTGCTGGTGCTTGATGAGCACTTCCTTGTTGGGAAACTGCCTCCTGCACAGCAGGCAGGCCAGCTTGTTCCAGTCAGTCAGTTTGTCGTCGCTGGCCTTGGCCTTCCGCGGCTGCTCCTCGCGCGGTGCCGGTGGGTGCGGGGGAGGCGGCAGCCACTGAGCCTGGGACTGCTCCTCCTCTTCCTCCTCCTTTATTGTCGCTGTCTCCTCCATACTCTCCCAGAAGCCCTATCAGAGGGTTCACCACCTTGGGCTGAGGGAAGTGGAGAAAAGTGTGACAATTTGTAGCATCAAGCCTGCCTGGCCAGCAGGGCTTTGCTTCCCCAACCCATCTCCCCGTGATTCCTGTCTCTGTTCCAGTCACAGAGGCAGAGAGTTGCTTCCCAGCAGCACAGGCAAGGAACAGAGAGGAGCTGGCTGGCTTCTTTCCCTTCACACCACAGGGTGGAAGCCCTTCTGCTCTCTAGACAGGCTGTGCTTTGGTGCCAGGCTTTTCCAACCTGCCACACACCTGAGCACAAGAAGCCAAGCGAGGCTGTGGCTGTTTGGCAGCCTGCTGTCATTCACTTCCTCTAGATATGGAGATCAGTGAGATTTGGCCTTCTTCGGCCTGCAGGTGGCTGGAAGAGTTTTCTGCCTTAGGACTGGTTGAGTAACATCCTGCTAAAATGCAAGTATCAAATTTCCCCATGCTAGAAGCCCATAAACAAGGTCAGACTTAAAAAACAAACTGCCTTCCATCCCCAGCACTCCCTCCTCTGGCATGAGAAACATCTCTGGCACCTCTGGCACTCGTGGTTGCAGCCAGGCTATGCTGAGCCTCCCTAGTCCTGTACCCAGGCTCAAACAGGACAAAATAAATCCCAGGGAGATACTTACTGGGGCTGCACTCTCTTCCTTTTTCACAGAAGGAGGTAAAGGTTTTTTAAAGACATCTTCTGCAGAGAATTTCTCCTCTCCGGTCTCAGTCTGAAACAGTCGAGATCAGGTGTTGAGACTGCCATAGCATGGACTCAGAGCACACAACAGCTAAGCACTCATTCAAACAGGCCTCCAAGGAAAGCAGGTGGTTGGCAGAAATGAGGCGGTGGTTTTGGTGAGAGACATTCCCATTCTGGAGGATCCAGAGCTCTCCTGGATCCATACTCGTGATTTCAGAGACAGCTGCAGCAGCTCACCATGCTGTCCCAGCCCGTCCCACTCTCTGCTACACTGTGATGCTGACAGTGGTCCCAGTCATGCCTCAGACCAGTGAGGGAACTGGGGCAGGGCCAGGTCATATTTGAGCACCTCTCTGTGTGCACAAAGGACATGAAGACCAGGTACAAAGCCACCCTCACTACCAGACAATACCAATTTTCTCTGCTGTGATTGTGGCACAACATATGGCCAGGCTCAGCCAGCATGGCAGGGTTTCCAGGATCTTCTTTATCCTGGACAGAGGGCACCAGAGACTGCAGGCAGCACTGAGACAGGATGAGCCTGTGATACTCAGCTGTGTGCTCAGCAGCACAAACAGTAGGCTGGGCTGAAGTTTCACTTTCACACATTTTACAGAGAACTGGGCTGGAGCCCTGGACAGGCTCCAATTTAGTGGCTCATGAGTTACTCATACTTGACCAGGGAATACAAGTGTAACACCTTACCAGGCCTGCGCTCTCGTCCTTCTTCACAGAGGGAGGCAATGGCTTTTTGAAGACATCTTCTGTAAAGAATCTCTCCTCTCCAGGCTCATTCTGAAAAATCCAAGGCTAGGCATTAGGCCAGCAGCAACACAAGGGTCAGAGAGCACACAGAACAGCCAGGAAGCCACTTTTGAGCATCCATGGAAAACAGGCAAGTGGGAAAAATGATGGAATGATTTCTACTGGAGATGCTTCCACCCTCCATTCAGACAGGACCATGTTTCTCTGAGGTCAGTGTCCCTGAAAGCCTCCATACCAGATAAGAGTCCTTGGCTGGCTTGTTACCAGCCTCAGGGACAATTAACAGCCCTCAAGTCCCAGCTGCCCAGGACTGGTCATGCCACTGAGCATATTCACACCAAGATGCAAGGAAGAACACAAAGTTTCTGCCTGGGTGGCTAAATCACTTCTACCAATTCTTCTGGCATTCCTCAGGCCTTGTCAGTATCAAAGCCCTTGGCTGTGCTCAAACATCACTTTGGGCAGTTACTCCCAACCAACAGCTCCCACACTGGCGAGACAGGATTTGCTCACTGGGAGCAGCAGTGAAGGGCACTGCCCTGGGACTGGGGGGGCAGAAACTGCAGGTGGGGGAGAGCTGAGTCTCTATCATCATCTGACTCGGTGTGTTTAAATGTCTCTGCTAGTTTTTTGTTGTCTTTATCACAATAGCTGGGTGCTTTCAGCAGTGTGAGTGAAACATGCCTCCATTACCTGGATTTGTCTGAATCCTTCACCATAAGGAAGGGATGAGAAGCCCTGGACTTAAGGTCAGGAGAGAAAAATTTCAGGAACTTACTCCCACCAGGCAGGCAACCACCATGTTCCTATCCAGCTGCTGACCCCACTGTCTTCTCTCACTGTCCCTCCATTTTTGAACCCTCTAATTACTCTCTATTTTTTAACCTCTCTTCCTTCAGCCTCCTGAGGGAATCCTCTGATGCCTGAAGGGAGTTACCTTAGCAGAAGTACTCTTCCCTTTGTCCTTTTTGTCCCTGTTGTCCCTGCTGTGAGGCTCCTTCCTGTCACTTGTCCATTCTTGGCTCCCGTGCCGCCGCCTTCTGCTCTCCGTGGGGGGTGAGGAGGCTTCCCGGTCTATTGTGACTTCCCTCTGAAAGAGGCATTTGGAGCAGGCTTAGCCCAACCCCTGCAATCTTCTTACTGGGCTCCTTGTCCTTGCTGGGATGGGGAGACCAGCACAGTAAGAAGGGACTGCAGAGGGCAAAGGCTTCAGAATTTTGCTGGGGCAGAAGACAGCTGACCACAGCCAGGCCACCAGAGCACACCCTACTCTCCCACAACATGGACATCCCCAGGAACATGAAAACAAGATTACAGTTCCAAAAAATCTCTGCTGATGGCTCTTTTCTGGCTTCCTTATAGCTATTGCTGGCTAGGGTTGAGAAGTGAAGAGAGCACAGATGAAAACGGAGCTCTGCTGCCCATTTTTTATTGCAGACAGTCCCATATCACATGTCTACAGCAAAATTTAGCAATGATCCTCTGCCTGTAAGCCTACTCGAGGAAAAGCAGACAAAAAAACCCTCCAAAGGCAGGGCTTCAGAGGCCAAAGGCAGCTACAGCTGGTTCAACACACAGCTAATAGGTTCCTAGCCTCTCATTAAATTGATATTTTACAACGTGCATCCCTTTCACACAGGTTAGAGGACAGAGTGAAAAAGACACGAAGCTGCCTCTGTACTGCCCTGTGCTGGTTTGTCTTCAGATCAGGCTGCAAAATCCCTCCAGAGAAGAGCAGTTTGTAAGAACATACTGCATGTAAAGCTTCCTTCTCACACACTCACCTGAGTTCTGGGGTCATAGTATGTCCCAGCTATGGGATCGTAGTAATTCCCAGTGTCAGGATCATAAATGTACGTGGACACATCTGATGGTGCTGAAGAGAGAGACAGGAGTTAGCACCACAGGCTTCCAAAGGCAGAACTTGCCTTTTACAAAGACAAAAGCATGAACAAACATTACAATGGTGAAAGGATCAAAAGTGGGAAAGAATTTTGTTTTCCCCTGGCAAGAGAGGTAGGACTATCTTCACAGCACTTGACCTACATCATCTTTTCTTTAAGGAGTAAGAGGGGTGGTAAGTTTTCCCAGTTCTGGTTTAGGACTCTGGCAAAACTTCCACATCAAAACAGATTTACAGGGGCTGTGCTGAGATCACAAGACCACAACACTTGGTCATGAAATTCAGTAATTTCCCCAAGAATGGGGTAATGAGTGTTTACATCCACCCACCCCTGTGAACAAGGAAAAGCTGTTCTCTCTCAAACAATATCCTGTTTAAAGTGATGACACTCCCCACATCCCTTCCACCTCATGGGCTCATGAAAGCTCAAGAGAAGAAAAGGGAGTAAACTATTTCTACAGGAAAAGCCAAAGGCCTTAAGAGTAGTAGGATCATAATGTCAGGAATGTTTCTCCTTTCCAAAGTGTCCTTTGACAGACCTCAGTAATGCTATATATAAGTTAGTGAAACAATCAGGAGTGCTCTTCCAGCTACTGGCATTGCTGCATCAAGTGTATTTTCTTCTGTCTCCTCTAGTAACTGCCAGGCTGATTTTATCCCATCAGTTTTCCACAACAAGGAAAAATAGGCAGCAAGTTTCCTTTATCTGCATGTAGTTTTGCACAGTGAGAATAGAGAGAAACACATCATCAGATAGGAAAATGTGACTAAACAAAGTTGGCAAAGGAACTCACAAGTGGGTGTAGCAAACAAACCTACTCTTAGCCTTTAAAAATATTTTTGGGCTGATTTCTACATGTCAGTGCCCTTTTAAGGAAGAAAAGTCTCCACAGTAGGAGTGAAGCAGAGTTTAACTTACACTGTGCTCTGGTGCGTCGCTGTGATTCGCCACCCCTCCTGTCTCTCATGCCCCTTCTCCCCTGGAGTAAGTGAACAACACAAACAGATCAGAGACTCCTTAACAAACATCATATTGCTTCTCCTCCCTCTCACAGGCCCAGAGTTGAGGAGAAAGGCTCATTTAGCCACCCTAAATAGAGCACAAGCAGACACAGCTTTTCATCTACAGAGCAAGGGACAATGCCACAAAGCACGAGATCTCTGCAGCTTCCATGAGAGGTGCTCACAGCGATCCATATGGAAACCTTCACCCCACCCAGTACATGGGAAGGGTCCTGTAGTCTAGTAACAAGCACTAGAGACATTCACTCTGGGAACTGAGATCAGTCATCAGTGAAATCACTCTGTAAAGTGTGGTATCGAGTAACCCAGCCCAGAACTCCCTCCAGCAGCACTGACTTGCACTTCTATGCACGTGATAAACAGTGTGAGGGGCAGAGCAGCATTTGAGCATTATCACCCCATCTTCAAACGTGGTGAAACATGTTCTGCAGTATTTCAGCAGCCCAAAGAGAAAAAGTCTAACACAGCCAGGCCCATCACCCACCAGTGCTCCCTCCCTTTCAGCAAACTGCAGACCTACCGGGCCATAGTAGGAATTGTCACCGTGCTCCCCATAGTCATTCCTGTTGAGGTAAAGGTTGCAAGTTAATGTCAATTTGGTTTTATGTTAACCTCAGTATATTCAAAACGATCAGCAGGACCAATAAAGGCAGAAAGAGCATCTTTTCTGGCCACATGCTGGAGTGTGTCCATCTCAGGAGACAGATTTGGCAAACCACTGTCTCCATGAGAAATATGACTCCACTCTGCTGTGTCTACAAAGATTAATCTCTCCACGTGTTTTTATTTTAAAGAGTTGAACCCACTAATTCCCTCAGAATGGGATTTGATGGCTGGACAACAAGATGCAACATGATCACTAATCCCATTCTGCACAATCACTGAAGCTTCTTCAAGCTTCAATGCCTTCACTTCTCCAACACATTTTTTGGTTGTAGGAATATCTGTGCAAATTCCCAGGGCAAACTTTAAGCACCTGCTCTGACAACACAGTCCTAGCCTCACTGCACATCACAAAAAGGACAACCCCACTGCCACATCTGTTTGTACCTTCTCCTCCCTGTAGCAAGATTCACTTCCAAAGTACGCCCATCAATGCAGATCGGGGGATCCAGGTTCTGCAGTATCTTTAGCAACCTCAGCGCCTCCTGTAAAAGGAAAAGGAAAGTCACTTTCCACAAGAAGGAAATAGCACATTTTCCAAATCCAGTCTGCCTGAAAGGCATGTCTTGTGCTCAGCAGGACAAGAAACACAACACTAAATATTAGTCTAAGTGTCAGTGAAGGGTATTTAGGATGCAACAAAAGGGATAAATGCAATGTAAGGTTCTCTGCTTGTCCTATGACCACGTTCAGCAGCCAGCTGGGGACTGCATTCTCCTAGGGCTGCCAGACAGTGCAGCACCATGGCTGCTGCTGCCCCGTAATGTTTTGGTGAACACCCTCTGGATCAACATCAAAGAACAGCTTTGGAGTCTGGGAGCCACCCAGACACAGAAAATGTGAACCCTCCAACACGGGACGGTCTGTTAATTGAGATTCTTGCCTTCTACAAAAAAATCCTGTTGAATCCAAGTTCTCTGCAAATAAAATATCTATGCAAGAAGTGTTCAAGTTTAGGAGTGTCAACAAAGACATGTACTGAGGTGAGAAAATCAGTGTCACAGCTTGTGACAACAATCGATCATGGACTCCTAAACCCAGAGAACAGCTGTACCAGCTAATTCCTGTACCCGGTCAGACAAGCAGAAGAGAGAACTTGCTCCAGCACGGGAGCCTCACAAGTATAGAGATTTCTTGTATTCCTGTGGTTTCTCTACTTCTACAGATTTCAGATGCCAAGAGAGGGAGCAGGTGAAAGCAGGGAACTACTTACAGCATGGGATTCCAGTTCGATGAAGCCATAGGTCTGCCCCATCCGCCCAGCCTTGTTCTTCATGATGCGCACGCTGGACGTGGACAGACGCACGTACGGGGCCAGGAGCCCCACGATCACCTCCGGTGGGGTGAACCGAGTGATCCGCTTCAGCATAATTGCTGAGAGACACAAGCAGGGAGGTGGCCCAGGAAGAAAAAGTAGCGAAAAAAAGGTAATTTAGAGCCAAGTTTACTGTGACTAAACCCACCCAAAGTAAGAGCACGGTTTCTTGCAGTCGAGCCTCAAAGCCATTGCTTTTTTCTCTCCACTTTGCAAGATGCTCAGAGTATCGCCTCCAGTTGCTAACCTTTCCTTCTCAGAAAACAGAGTAGAAAGCAGCCCCTTCTCAGAGCTCAGCCCAGGGTAACTGCTGGCCCAAGAGACTTTTGAAGCTGTGCTAAGTTAACTGCACCACCCTGAAGCCAGTTCAGCCTGAATTAATTTTCCTAAAGGCAATTTGTCAGCACCTTTGGAGCTGGACAGCCCTCATTTCTCAATGCTATGGATTTGCACAACACAGAAATAGCCTCCAGAGGTTTTAGTGAAATGCTGCCCTTTCTGCAGATGGCCTCATGGAGTGCAAGCAAGAGGAATCCAAAACTGGTCTTTGTGTCACTCACTTCTGCTGCCTCCACCATCTGGTGGTGTGGCTTCCTCTGCTTCCCTCTGAGAGGGTGGCTCCTGGTGCCGGTCCATGTCCCTTCTCTTCTCCTGTGAGGGCCGACGCTCTCTCCCTTCATCTCTCTTCCTTGGCTCCTGTTCCTGAGGCTGACATTCCTGCTGTGGAGCAGGAACTGAGGGCTGGAGAGGCTGCTTTGGAGATCCTGGTTGACCTGACAATTCTTGCTCAGGTGTTTCAAGCTTTGTCTCTGCTATTAGAGGAGAAATGGACTAGTTTCACATAAGAATGTTTCAGCAGGTATTTTTCTTCTCCTGTTTTCTAGCCCTTGCAGCAGTGCTCCTTATAAAAGGCCAACCTGTACTGCCTGTTGCATATCCACTGTCTTAACAGTTGGCAGACACAAGGTTTGTTCAGGTGCTGTCATCCTTCCACTGTCTTATTTTGGGTTCCTTTACACGACTTTTCTAGTCAGAGACAAGAGGCTTTCTGGCCTCCTTTTAGGATTGGCTCTTGCCTGAACAAACAAGAATCAGGGATGGATTTAGACATGTTCTTCCCATGTCCAGGACAACCTACATGGCAGTGATATCCTTACTATCCACGATGTACTCCTGATCATCCACAGCTGAGCAATATCAACTAGTAACTGTCACCCTGTCTCTATGCTAGAGGAAAACTGGGTTCAGACCCCCTTGACCACTGAGTGAAACACATCCATAATACAGTCACAGATTTTATCAGGTGCCTACTGACCACAGATGAGGCAGAAACATTGTGGGAACACCTTGCCCCCCC
This sequence comes from Aleadryas rufinucha, assembly GCA_013397815.1. NCBI lineage: Eukaryota > Metazoa > Chordata > Aves > Passeriformes > Aleadryas > Aleadryas rufinucha. The sequence goes on from VZTH01012265.1 coordinate 27,388, forward strand.
AAGTCTATCTATGCCATTCAGAGAAGATAAACCCCAACAAGTTTCTGTGCTTGAAGGCGTCTGAATGGCCTGGTTTCACTGCAAAACAGATCCCTACCTGAGCTTCTAACACTGCTGCAAAGGGAAACCAAATCTGTGAGGCTGCAAAGGCAGATACCACCAGCCCTGCACCTGCTGCTGAAGCCTCCTCCCACAAAGAGAAGGAAATAAAGGTGCAAGACGTGGCACAGTGAAGCTTCCCTCTTTAATGTCCCTGAGAGCAAGTCCCTGCTCTCATTCTGTTTGGGCAGTGGGCGGCATGGCAGAACACACGATGATTTTTGCACACAACTGTTGGGAAAGCTGCACAGTGCCTTGCTTGGCTGCCAGCACAGCTCACCTTGGACAGGCTTGTACTCATTTGTCTGCAGTTTGTAGCGTGCAGAGTTTTGGCTACAGAGCCTCACGTAAAATTTGCACATGAAACCAGCTTGTGAAGCGTGCAAATGTGAAAAATGCCTGTGCAAATCACACAGACGTGAGCACAGCCCCAGAGATGGGGAGGGCAACTCTCTTACTGAATTCTTGCTCAGCCGACGTGTCCTCTCCCTCAGCACCACCTCTGGACTCTGGGCCTGCTCTGCTCCCTGTAAGAGAGGCACATTAAAGTCCATTTCACACCCATCAGTCACAAAGCATGCCAGAACTCATACAAAGCTGCAGTAACGCCTGTAAATGCCTAGAGAGTTGTTTTGTTTCACCCAGTCATAGAGAGGTTACCTCATTGCACCCTTTCCCAAGAAAAGCAGGTCAGTAAGAAGCGCTCACCACAATCTGTCTTCACAGCAGTTTAATTTGCTCCTGGGTAGTTTCATTACAACCCACAGCTGTGTTGGGCCAGCTGTGTGAATTTTGCCTTCATGGCACTGATGGAGGAGCCACAGAGCAAAGAAAGCACAAAAACAGGGATGGTGCTTCAGTAAACAGAGATGTGTGCATCAGCAGCTGATGTACTGCCCTTCTGCCTGGGGCAGGAGGGCAATACATAGAGGTCTGCTCAAAGATACAGAGTCAAGGCTCACACAGTGGCTGGAATGCACAGGCAGTGCCAGAGGAGTGTGGAGAACTCACTCGTGGCACTGTGGCCCCAGGTGCTGCACCCAGGGATGGTGAAGATTGGCACAGACATCATCCCAAAGAAATCAGTTCCTCAAGGAAAGTGTATTTTGGCTTTTGTGCCCTCCCACCTCAAAAAGCAGAGGTGCTGGTGGGGTGAGGAGAAGCTCCTGGAGAACTCCTCTCATGCATTTTTTACAGCCAGCAAGGTGAGTTCAGCAGTTCCAATCCCGGATTCACCTCTAATTGCCTCTCCCAAGCAACAAGTGATAGGATGAATGGAAATGGTCTCAAGTTGCCCCAGGGGAGGTTTAGGTTAGATATTAGGGAAAATTTCTTCACTAAAAAGGTGGTCAAGCATTGGAACAGGCTGCCCTGGGAAGTGGTGGAATCACCATCTCTGGAAATATTCAAAAAACATGTAGGTGTGGTGCTTAGAGACATGGCTTAGTGGTGGGCTTGGCAATGATGGGTTAATGGTTAGACTCAATCTCAGAGGTCTTTTCCAGCCTTAATGATTCCATGATTCTGTGATCCTAATCTGAGTCTCAAAAGTGGGGCAAATCAGAGTCTCTGAGTGACACTAAAACCATGCAGCTGCATCTCCCAAGGAAGGTGGGTTGAGGGGAAGCCATCTCACCTAAGGCCAGCAGTACCAGCTCACATTCCCAGAGGACACACAGCCATAACTCCATGGATGAAAGACAACACCTATGGCCAGCAGTACCAGCTCACATTCCCAGAGGACACACAGCCATAACTCCATGGATGAAAGACAACACCAGAGCAATAGGAGGGAAAGGCTGTGAGCAGGAAGACACCTCTCCACCAAGCCTCACAAGAGCAGAGAATCTGACAGCGACCCACTGCATGAACATCTTTAGTGTGGACAGGCAAAAAGGGTCTAAGTGAAGCAAAACTAACAATCCTCCTGCACAGTGCTCAGCTAGTCCACCAGGAGGGATGCCATGGGAAACCAGAAGAGAAACTTACTTGTCAGGATAGATGAAACTTTTAACCAACCAAGCTCAGGGGACCAGATATACTCACCATCTCTTGGGAGCTTGCAATACGAACAGGAAGATCTGTAGCCCACAGTACACACCTTACACTGCAATGGAAGATGGACAGCATGAGGAAGTTGTGTTTTGAAGGCAGTGGGTACAACTCCAGAATTCCAGACTCTGCAGTGTGCTTTCAGAAAGTAGCAGCCATGAAAAAGTTACAGTGATGGGTAATGGCAGCAGGGGACTTGGCTGGAATTGCAGATAAATGCTCATATGACTCGCAGCTGGGTTTGCCTTGGGAACAGGGCTTTCACACAACTTCTGAGCACAGATTTATTCCCTAGTCCTTGAGACGGGACTCTTCCCCCTCTCAAGTGATGCTGGATCAAAAGCTCCCTGCTAGGCACAATGTTGATTCAAAGGGTCCAAAGTTACCTTGGCATTCTCTAACCTGAATTCACCTCTCAAGCAGTGACAAAACCCTTATCTGAACTGAACTGTAGAAATTGATGTAATTTGGAGAGTTAATGATGAGGCATCTGCTAACCAAGAGGCAGAGCTATACAGCCTTGGATGGTATCTTGGATGGTACCACCCAGAGCCACTGTGGGGAGAGCAAAATGCCCCATCTTCACAGCTCTCTCCAAACACAGCATTCCTGACTTCCTCCTTAAGCTCTCTGTAAATGCATTGCTTTTGTTTCATAGCTATTCTTTCCTATAACTGAAGCCTTGTGAATGCTCTGGGGCACAAGGAAGCTCCTTCAGGCCATGGCTACACATGTCAACAGTGGGGACATAGAGTGCAGCCACCTCAGTGCACTGAGAACTGTTTGAAACCAATGCCTGAAACTTGTGTCTCCATCTCTGCAGTGCTGCAAGCAGAGATGAGGCACTGAGCAACAGCTCTGCTTGCAGCTGAGTGCATCCAGTCAGCTGGATGAGTCTCTCTAGCCCAGGGTGATCCAGTGGTCAAGGTGGGACTCTAATTAGAACCAATCCCTTCATGTCCTGCTGCAACCTCTCAGCCTGCAGTCAGTGGGAATGCAGGCAACAATCCTGTCCTTTCTCCAGCAATCACCTCCAGCCAGCTGCAGCTGCAAGTTCCTGTTCTGGGAGAACCTTGGGGAGGACATGGGAACAAAATGACCCTTGGGCAACTGTGCCTTCCCAGAAATGGGCCAGTTCCAGCATGCACTAGACTTGGATCGTGCTGCCTACACTGGGATCCATTTCCATGCTTCCTTTCCTGCTGCACTTTCTGCAGTCACAGCTAGACCACAGGTTCCTGTGTGAGGCAGAGGAACAAGCCTGTTCCATTCCGGTCGGCGGAATCACTGTCTCATTGTGGTTTTTAAGGAGAAAGGATCCACACGCTATTTTTCCCACATGTTAAAAAGGAACCACTGCGCAGGGACAAGGCTGCTCTGTGCACAAAAATCTGGCTACCTGTCCCAGAGCAACATGCACTCAGAGGTGGGACCAAAAACAAGGTAGGCAAAAGCACAGTTTAGAAGAGGCAAGAGCTTCAGGGCAGGTATTAATCACTCTGAGGGATTTTGGCCACCGAGCAAATAACTAAGACTCCTCCGAGCTGCCAGTGCCACAAGTGCCAGCAGGGGAAGCACAACACAGCTCTGAGCACATACTTACACGTTTGCAGCGCCAAAACTCTGGGCACGGAGTGTATTCAAGGGTCACTTCTTTGCCACCGATCGTAAGAGTTCCCTGTTGAGACAAGGGGGTAAATGACGAACGTGCCCAGCACACGCAGGTTACTCAGAGGCAAAGAAAGGGGTGAAAGCTCTGGTTCCTAAAGGTTTTGCAAGTGAAACAGGGTGAAAGGGGGAGAAAGTCTCCCAGTTCAGTTAGCTGGAGCTTTGCCATGGAAGTGGGAGGGAAACAGCCTGTGCCCTGCTCTAGCATGGGGCTGCAAGGCTGTGTTAGGCAGCTCCAGAGGGACCAGGCAGGAGAGGCCTTGCCACATCCCAGGAAGAGCAGAGACAAGTGACTAGAGTGGGAAACTGCTTTAACCTGCTTTAGTCCAGGTGCTGGCAAGGGGCAGCTGGACAGACTCCCTCACGCCAGCCACCACCAGGCTGGCCTCAAGGCAGCTACTCGAGGAGGAATGCATGGAAAAATCCTCTCAGGTGAGAGCATTTTCATACTTGGGTTAGTCTTCATGCCAGTCATGAAACCACAGCTTTTCTTCAGAGAAATACACCAGAAATCTGCCACTGGCCCTGCAGCCAGCAGAGCCACTGCTCTGCAGCCAGCTCTTCCTTGCTGAAGCTGGCCTTGAGCACCTGAGCAGCAGCACCTGAGGGGCTCCATTGCCCACAGACACGCTGCTTCCAGATCCACACGATGCTTTGGAGAGGTGCCAACACACCCACAAGTTCTGCCGAAATGCAGATAAAATGGGTTGTAGGTACAAGTCCCCCGGCTCCTGCCCAGAGCAGCGATGATTCCTGGTGGCTCCCGTCTGCCATGGACAACAGGCCATGCCTGGGCATGCAGGATGCAGGCAGGCCGAGTCACAGATGCACACAGCCATGAGACATCTCCTGTCACTGGAGGCACTGCCAGACCAGGCAGCCTGGATTGTCCAATACCACAATTTGAGATTTGGTATCAATAAACAGACCCAGACCCAGGTCTCCCAAGTCCCAGGAGAGCAGCTGCCTGATAGCATAGACAGATGTCAGGGAGCTGTAAATGGTCCCAGCCTATTTTGGGGACCTCTGCTGAGTCAGAAGTTTCCCAGGTACTCTGACCCAGTAGCCTCATCACGCAAAAACCCCCAGTGCAAAGCATGAACATGAGAAAACAAGTTCCCAGAGTTATCATTCAGAAGTCATGATACACCCATGCATAAACTGCTGTGCAGAACGTGAGGGAGATGCTAGGGAATATGCAAAGTGGGAGTGAAGAGTTCATAGGAGGGAATCACTGAGTGGCAGTACAACAATCCTTTAACTCCTACGAAAGAACACAGCAGGGTTCCACCACCTCCCCTCTTCACATCCTGCCTTTCATGGACCAAAGCCATCCTTTCCTAACAGGCCCATGTTGAACACTTTGAAGGGTTCCTTTCTGCCACCCAGCTGCTCAAGCACTGCTTTCCAACATGGATTTGCCTTTGCCTGACAGAAAGCTGAGCCATTCCCGGACCTTGCTGAAGGCTGGTGTGTACGCCCAGAGCACACTGCTGCACCTTTGGAGAATCTGCTCAGGGTCTACTCAGAGCAGGGAGTATTGCACACTTTACATGTCTACAAGAGAGTCTGCACTTTCTTTAAGGCACGTGAGGAAACACAAGTGAGAAAGGGAAGTGGAAGTCAAGGCTGTCCCACTGGGAATATTGGTCCCTCTAAGACAGACATGCTCCCTCTCCCAGGTAGGGCACCCATCACATCCCAGCACACACTCAAGAGATGGGCGGTGCCCGGAGCAGGGTAGAAATGCCCACGTGTGCCTCAGGACACACTGAGCAGAGGCAGGAGGAGAAGGCAGGGTGCACATCCTCGTGAGCCCAGGGATGTCCTCGGGAACAGCAGCCCCTCAGCAGGCAGCTGCAGCCCTGCCTATGAACTCAGGAAACAAAAAACTCAATTAGAGAACACGTCGTCCGGCAGGGCAATCCATCACAGAGCTTCATCCTTCCACCAGCCATTGAGGACAAACCTTGCCAGAAAGCCTGAAGATTATTTTTGGTTTTATGGAAAATGGTATTTAAGTGCATGTTGTGCTGGCGGTGCTGGTCCCTTCCGCAAATTCCATTTTCGGAGGCTGCAGAAAGTGTCACTTGCATAATTACTCCCTGATTTCCCTAACACCCTGCTGATTGCCTGCTCACTTTTTCAGCAAGCTCTCTCTTACTGATTTCTTCTTGATAAAGTAATTTTCAAGGTTGCAATCATCATTTAACTCTCCAAAATGAGTCTTTCACTTAGGACACACATTGTCAGGATTCAGTGGCTTTGAATTCCTCCTTCTCCCATTCCGTTACTAGATTTCATCACAAATATTTTCAGAACCTTTATTTCTTCTAGTGCCTGTCTCTGCTTACTCTTCTTCTTCTAGATCTTCCTTTACTGTGCAAAAAATTTTGGGTAATACTCTAAATTTCAGTTCAATTGAGCAGATTTCAATTGAGCAGATCCTAGTGAAATCACAAAGATTTTCTGAGAATTTCAGGGAACAGTGCTGGGGGGGAAAAAAGGGTAAGCTTAAAGTATGCCACATATAGTGTCTGGCACCATATCTCTTCCACATTCAGGCATTTTATCCTGGACGTTTTCACTAACCTGCACTATGTCTGTTAATTCCTCTGTATTTTTAATACCCTGTACTTCGGAGCAGCTTGGCTTTTTCTAAATCAGAGTGAAACAAAAAATGTCTCTCTGGTCTTCCCAGTCAGGAACCTCCCCCTCATAACTAGCAGTAAACACAGAGTTGACTCACCAGTGAAGGGTTTAAAAGGCAGCACAGCTATGCAGTACTAGGACAGCAAGCTCTCAGCCATGGAAATGCCCAGATTTCCAAGGGCATGAACAGATTCTACTGTTTTCTGAATCGCCAAATTCATCAAAACAGAGCATCAGGACTTTACTGCTGGGAGAAATGATTTGTGCTACTGTTTGATACCTTTCAAACACAGTTATACACAGATTTTTTGCTTAGAGGTCGTTGGAGATGCAACACTGGATTCTAATCTAAGTGATACAATTCAGTCCCAGCCATTTCAGCTACTAAAAAATCTGTCCTATGGCCAAGTATGTAAACACTCCTGTCAGCAGACTGATCCATGGAGCAACCCTACCATGAGATGGTCCTAGAGAGCTGTGCCAGGAACCCATAAAGCCTGTTTGCAGAGAGCACACACAGCGCAGCCACGTCTCAAAGCTCTTCACTGAGCAGGGACAAAACCCACAGGAACACGTTGTTTTTACAGAGGGAAAGAAAAAGGAGAAAATCCCTTAGCCATGATATCCACAGGTGATGCAATCCTTCTGAAAGCACTTTGGAGACTGTGTCAGCAAGGCACACGGCTTCAGCAACAAAGCTGGTTTTACTAAAGCAGCTTCCAAGCTTTTTGTTCCCAAAAGAAGCCTTAAAGAATACCAGGAAGGTAGGCCTATCTGTAAGAAAAAAGCCAGACCACACTCCTAGACCACGTCACACCCACTCATGAGGCTGGGTTTAGCTCACCTCTAGTTTACCCCGTTTGTAATAGCACTGCTCTGCACAGAGCCCAGCCTGGCTCTGCAGGTACGTGGGCACTGAGCACTCTGATCCTGCTTCCTGGGGAACCTATGGAGCTACTGCCAGGGCCAGGAGACAGCCTGCTGCAGGTCAGGCACTGCACAAGCCACCGCTTCAGCTGCCTGTCTGTCAATTAGCATTTACAGTTGGCACGCTGGGGATTTTTCATGCTTGTTGACAGCCTTTTAATGATGATGACTGGGGGTTGAGGAGGGGGAGAACTTGCCAAAAAAGTATCTCTTTGCTCTCAAGACTGAGATGACAGAATACAAATCATCAGTGTCAAAGCTTTTGCTAACTGTTTCTCTGAAAAAAAATTAGAGCATCCAAGAGTGACCTAGAAAATTGGAAATGTGGAGGGAGAGCTCTCGGAACACGGCCACTCCCTCAACTCAAACCAGGCTTCTGCTTTAACTGAATCTGTCCAAACACTAAAACCTTCACTAAAATTTCACTTTGGAGCCTCCAAACAATGAGCTGACAGCTCTCCAGGTATTTCACCCCACAGGTCATGCTTCAGCAGCTACCACAGGGACTGTGAAACTGCACGGAGATGTGGATGCAGCAACCATGGTGGTGCAACACCACCGTGGATTGCTGTGGAGGAATGTGCTCCAACTCTTCCAGGGGGATGGCAACAGCCATCCATCCAGGATGCCACCATCCCTGGTCACAAGGAACACCATGAGTGCCTGACTTAGTGGAACTGCAATTGTCAGTCTCACCTTTACAGATGACACACCTGGGGCGGCGCACATTGGTTTTGGAACAGAACCAAGGCTCAGCTACCAAGCACCCAAATCCACAAGGATTAATAAGCCAAACTTTTCCTCTTGGCTACAACCCCAAGGCAATGCAGGAGGTGTCTCTACCACAAGTGAACCATCTTCAGACCTCCTTTAGCAGCTGGCTCATGCACAAACCAAACACCACTTCAGCTAATGATTTCCTTATATTGTTCATGGTCTGATTAAATGGAAAATATCTGTGCCATGAACTGAAAGGTTCAAGTATCCTTCTCGCTGAGTAATAACCAAGTTGGAAGGCTGATGTGGTTCAACATGATAAAAATTAACTGAAAATACCATTTGTAAACAGATAAAAAACTGCATACCAAGATTACAACAGAAGAATGTTTATGGGCAACACAGCAAAGCAGTCACATTAAAATATCAGAACTAACCTCATTTACCTCATTGTAATTCAGCCCTCTTATGCATATTTACTATAATTAGGAAGGTTATTCAAAAATCAGTATACATCCATCATTTAAAAATTATTTAAAATGATTAATGACAAGTGTTTATTGCCTTGGGAATGCTCAGACACTACCCCAGGAGGCAGTCTGGGAATGCAGCGGGTGTCCCTGGTCCCAGCAGCGCTTCCCAGAATAAAAAGCTCTTACCATCCTCAGGGTACATTCCAGCCCTGGCCTCCAAATGCACTGGATGGCACAGCACAGGAGACAAGGGGCTGACAGCACAAGCAGGGTTATCTAACTGGAACTGCAAATCAGAATGCTTTCAGGTTCTGCTCCTATTTGAGTATGGATTAGAAATGCAGATTTAACAACCCCCAACCACCACACAATGCAAGTTACGTAATGGATCCTATTCCATTGGCATGCACCATGCAGAGGCTGGGTGGGAGCTGGCAGGGAGAGCACAGGGCTCTCTCACTTACAGGATTCACCTCCAAATTAGGCAGGCAGGTGGGGTCAAACACCAAAGGTCTCCCTACTTATCCCTGCTGCTCATGGAATTGAGGAGGCAGCACCTTCCTGGGACGAAGCAGAGGGCCAACACCTGGGAGGATAAGAGACCAGCTGGATATATTTCAGAACAAGATCATCTCAGCCACAGAAACTGGCTTCTCATCCCCTGTTTTCCATATGCTGAAGTTTTTATCTCCGAACTCATCAGCAGCTGCTGTACAAGGGACTCAACTGTACAGAGCAACAGGCAGTACATCTGCTTACCTCTGACAAAAAGCAGATGAGAAAAGCTGTGAACCCACAAACCACAACCCATCTGTAATTAAACAGTTAGAAAACGGAGCGTGACATGGAAATGAAGAAACAAGAGCAATCCAGGCTGCTGCAGGGTACTGCAGCAATCTGGCATTCCCTACAGCAAGAGTAACTACAAGCAAATTCCTCATGAGGTGGGATTTTCCCCAAGGCTCTCAGCCTCTTTCTCGAGCTCTCAAACCAGTTGCAGCTCAGGGATTTCTTTCTATTGGCCTGATCTAGCACAGTGCATCCAGCACTCTACTGCTGAGTGGCTGACAGCCAAGGCAGAAGACTCAAGATATACAAGGGAAAAGGATGGTTTGAGAAGTGGTGGATCCCTGAGGAATTATTACATCACCAAATGGATCCAAACAACTTTGCTGTGTACTATTATTGAAGATTTCCATCAAGACTAACACTGAGATGACAACTGACAACATAAACATTGTGTTAGTGGTCACCCAAAGAGCAGGATATTTGGCTCTTGGGCATTAGAGACGCTATGGAGCTGAAGAGCACGTGGCATCACCTTGAAGCATTTAGCAGTAAGGCATTTATTTGATCCAAGGCTAACCAGCATGGCATGCTCAGGGCTCATGGCCTTCAAGGTCAGGGGAGGCCTGAGACTGAGAGCCCAAAGCTGTCACCATCCATCCCGAGCTGACAGAACATTGCTTCAGGCACACCACTGATGGGCATGTTAAACAAAACTGGCACTAACACAGAACTGAGGCATTAGGAGGATAACTGAGAGAGTCCTAAAGATTCAGTAGCTAAATGTAACAGATAAAGATGCTATATAAGGATTATTTTATCCCAGATAGCTCCCAGTACCTCTTTTTCAAACTCTTTTTTTTTCAAAACCCATTACCCACTAGCACTGGGACCATCCACTGTGCCACACAAACTTCCATATCTACTTGCTCCCTCCTGCCTGGTTATCCAGGCCATTTGTCCTTTAGCAGAAGGTGCCAGTCTGCATCCTTTAAGTACCTTATTTCCACAGACACCCCAGCTAGCCTGCTGAGACACCTCCAGTTTTCTTCCTACGATTTCTAAATTCCCTGGATACCAGCCATACTCCTTTTAAGCAAGTCCCAGTATCTTTCTACAGCTCACCTCCCCCCACTGATATCCTTTTCGCAAATACACACAGAAATTGCTTTTCAGACTATGCCAGCTCTCCACATTTTAATGCCTGAATTTTGAACTCCAATTCAGTTCCAAGTTAGGACTCTCAAACTGCTTATCTTTTAAACACAGCATTTGCTTTGCTTGTCAGCACTCTCAGCCCTGCTCTGAGAGCACCAGAACGGTGGGCACAGGCAAGCTCCCTATTACAGCTCCAGGAAGGATAACACTGATGTGCCACAGCTTGGGAAAACACACAATGTGCTCAGGACCTCACATGCTCAGGGGCCAGCTTTGGGCAGTAGGTGATATGAATAGCTTTTGCATTTCACCCTTTAAGGAGATTTCAATACATCTGAAAGTTTTCTTTGATCCAGTGAAGCCAAGTGGACTTTCACCTGCCACTCAAGGCCCTAATGCATCCCTGCCTGGCTAATGCCGACCTCCAGCTTCCCTCACTCCTCTGAAGAGGGCACCTTTGCAGATCAGCTTATAGGATCACTGGGGAAAAAGTGCAAATTTTAAAATGAAAGCCTTTCCTTTACAGCGTGAAGGAGTCAGAAGATTTCTAGAGTCCAGACAGTGAGGATCTGGGGACAACAGCTCAAAAAGGGACAGGTTCTGTGCTCTGGTGTTACTGGCTGTGCTTCCACTCCACAGCTAAAGAGAAGCGTGGATGGTTAAGACCATATAACAGGGTAAGTGGAGGAGGCCATGCATTTGAGTTTCTTTAACAGTTGGACTTGATCTTAAAGGTCTTTTCCAACCTAAATGATTCTATGTCAAACACTTGCTTTTGTGCTCAGAAAAGTATCAATCAGGTTGAATCCTCTATTTGAAAAATATACTTAAACTACCAAAACTTAAGAGTATTTAAATATTTAGCATATTGAGTATCGTTATTCAAAGATGGCTCTAGGGAAGGGTCCACATGGCTCTGCCTCATCAATATTCCATGACTTATCACAGGCTACTGCACGGACAATGTTTGAACAACAGCTGCTTCACAGACTCCCTTCTCTCCCAACACAAGAACTTCCCTTCTCTCTCCAAAATGCTGCTCTGCTGCCTGGACATATTTCTCACTTTTTTTTTTTTTCCATGGCCACCTTTTTCTTCCCACCTCACTGTTAAACAATATAAATCTCATCCCACCTCATTGTTAAACAATATAAAGCTGAAGCACATTAGCACAATGCACTAATCCAATCCAGGACCTTCCTGTGCACCTCCCTCAGGGATACTTTACAATTAGCAGCAGCCATAAGGAAGCTGGGAAACAATGAGGAAAGACCCAGCACCTTATTCATAGGTTTGAAGCACAAATATCAAAACCCTAAAGAGCAATCCCAATGCAAAATCACGTTGGAAAAAAAGTTAGGCTGGAAAGCTCTGCCTCAAAGGGGTAAATTTATTGCTGGACAATTCAAGCTATTTAATTAAACATTTAAAGACCTCACACACAAACAAACACATGTTCTTTCACTGCAGCATGTCCCTATGGGATTACACACCAATTCCAACATGTGCATAGTGCACAGAACTCAGGGTGTTCTGTGCAGCACCAAACATTTGCTAAGAACACACCAACAGTAACAGGGAAGGGCGTGGTCCAGAGGCTCCTCCAGACACACCTCCAAACTCCCTTCTCAGGCACTCGGAGCCTTCCCGGGCAGTGCCTTCCCTGCAGCCAGTGCTCAGGCAAGCTCCCTGCAGGACAGTCTCTCTGCTGAAAGCAAAAGACCCAAAAACCCTGGGAAGAGGAAGCACCTCTGAAAAAAAGAGGGTTTTGTCCTTAGAGACATTATTTCTCAACATCCCTAAATTCCCAGTTGATGACAAAGTGGGTGTCTGATACTCACTCCCACAGGATAAAAGCCCTGCCATTTGCCACCAGGACTGCAACACTTACCTGTGTCAACCCAATGACGATTCCCAGCACATCATTGTGACCTTGAGGTGGCCTGTCTGAAAGCTGTATCCAGATCCTTAATGGTCCCACCTGGACAGAACCACAAGGCAGCTGGCCCACCTTCAGGCTGGCACCTGTACAGATTTCTGTGTCTGAGCAGGTGCTGCCTCCTGAGAGCTCTTCTTAGGAGTTGATTTGGAAAACAGCTGCTTTAATTTCTTGGGTCAGTATTTGCCAAGAAACCTGGCACAGCATGAGAACAGTTATCCAAGCCCTTTGGAGGGAAATGATTTTTCCCTGCCAGCCTGGCTTGGGTGCAGCGTAACACTAGTGGGTGTCACAGCCCCCCATGGGACCCAGCACCTCCTCCTTTACAGGGCACTGAGGTTTAAAAGGTTCATTCAGGCAACTGCACTGCACAACGTCCAGAGGTAAATTCAGATCTTTCCTTCCTGGTCAGTTCCCAGAACTGCTGAAGAAAGGAATTCAGTGCCTTGTCAGGGTGCAGAAGCAGTGACTCTCCAGGCTCCAAGGCTCTGGTGGCTGACCTCAGCTCTTTGGGAGAGTAGAGACAGAGAGGTGAGTGTGCAGGACAGCAGTTCCTCTGATAACCCTGATACCAAGCAAGGGAAAGAACACAGATCCCTGTTGTGTCAGAAGTGCCTCAGCATGGCTGAATTCCTAAGGGATTGGGAAGGGGAAACAGCATGCATAGATACCTCTTTAAACTGTCAGATAAGCTGCACAGTAGTGGGTGGCTCAGATATCATCACTCGAGCCCCCAGAGGACTTTAATACCTGTGGATTTAATACCTGGTGGCTCAGGACAGAGACTGGCCTGTGCAGACTGAGGGCAGCCAGGCACAGGGTACTGCCTGCAGCTCCCTGTGTGCTGCTCACCTCTCTGCAGCAAGCACTGGAGCACCAGAGAGGTGATGCTTTTGGCTGCTCCTCTCACAACCAGATGGAGCGATCATTTGCCTGTCATTAGGAGGTGTCTGTGAAACTTTCTGGAATTCACTTCTTACATTTAGTGATGGGCCCAGTACACACTGGAAGGAAGAAAAAGAGATGAGCTGAGTTAATGGAATGGACAGAGAAGGCAGCAGTGGCAGCAGACACACACTGGTGCCACACGAACCAGGCACAGAACAACAGCTTGTCAGGGGAAAAAAAAATCCACACCACTTCAGCGCTCCTCTCCAGCGATATCACAGGTTGGGAAGAATCAATCAGGCTTTCAAAAACTTAGGGCTATAAACAGTAAAATACCTTAGTCATCGTATCATTAATGTACAGCTTTGCACCGTGAGAAAGCTTCTTAGTGAGACTTCTCAACCTGGTATTAAGTATATGAAAATACATCTTGGGATTCTTAAGACTTAAAATTACTGTCTCTGTTAACTCTGCTCCTGAGATCCTTGATGGAAAAGTACTTCAAATGTTTGCTCGGGCTTTAAATGCCATCCTGGCTCAAATCTGGTTCATGAAGCCCATCTGAATATTGCTAATTTCTTGGTTAGACATGGACTGTACATCACAAAAAAACTAAGATTTCCCCTGTTGTCTATGAAAACAGGAGAAAATTACTTTCATTCTCTTGTTCTAAAGACAGTTTCAGAGTTTTAAATACTTAAATCTCATGTTTACAGCTTTATAGCTTTGACCCTCATTAAAAATGTAATTCCTTACATGACAGACTTGATTTTAGACCTCTGTCCTTCAGAAGCTGTTTGTTCATTCTGTGGAAGGCATAACTAACTGAACTTATAGGTGGCCTGAAGCAATGGAGATGCAGGAGGACACTTGGATGCAACATCTGGTAGCTGTCAACACATCCACACAGTGCAACAGCACCACGAAATAAACCTTCAGGCAGAATGCTCCTTTACATCTGACAGCTTTTGTTCTGCAGAAGCCAGGAAGAACTTTCCACCTCCCTCCTGTGTCTCCTTGTACAAAACAGCTTCAAGATTTTCCCACACAGCCCTCTTCTGCGAGCAACTGTAGCCAGGATTCAGCAAGTTGGTCACACAGTGGTACTGAGGAGCTGCCAGTGGCTGTCCCATTCACACGTTCCCCAATATGATGGAAGAAGAAATTCTCCCCCTCATGAGAGAGGACTGGGGAAGCTGGTGCCTTTCCTCAGCAGTGCAGAGGGATTTGCCTGCCAGCACTCTCAATGCTCTTCCACCTCATGCATTTCCTGGTCCTGCACAGATGCAGAATGACAGCAAAGCTCCTGATCACTGATCCTGTAGCACACAGTGTTTCTTGTGCTCTCCATAGGTATTAAAGCTTTAATAAGAGCCTAGAAAGTGCCCTGTGGCTTGCAGGGGAATGGGGTGGATAATAACTCCGTGTCCTCCTGTGTTAAATACCTGTTTCCTTGTTGCCTGTGATTGATGGATAATGACACAATAGCCCACTTAGGCGTGCCACCCCCATTTTCCACTGTAATAATTTCATTTCTAGACAAGAACATTAACAACCCAGTTACAGTCAAATGGATACAGAAATTCACAAATAAAAGTTGCTGACTGCCAGAGCTTTGATCTTGCGTCTTCAAACTTGAATCTGAATTTTATATTTTGCTCGTATGAGTCTCACAACCGGAGCAGAAAACAGCAAAATTCAATATTCTCCTTTTGAATGAACCCCAATTCCAGGTAGCCAAGCTTCCATTATTTAAATTGAAAACGTCCAATACAAACTCAGCTGAGAAGAAAACAGACTAAAATCCACATCTGAAGGGAATTCCAGCTCTCTCTCACTATCAAAACCATAGATGCACAAAAAACATACATAATTTCTACGGAAGGGTAGGCAGACCATCTCTTTGAAGAGAAGGAAACAGTGCTTCTGCCTTCTTCCTTAAGCCCAGGGAGTGTGCAGTTTGACATTTTTTTCTACCTTTAGAGTCAACCTTTTACCTTCCTGTTCCAGCAATCCAACACCAGCAGTGCATCAAGTAATGGAAAAGCAATCGCTGCTAAGATAGCACAAAAGCATGAACGAACAGTTCTGAGGCTGAAGCTCACAACAACGACTCATCAAGTGAAAATTGCAACATTTTGGTGTGCTCCCACTTATCAAAACAGTCCAGATGGAGTCCTAGCATTATAATCTGGCTCATATGCTTGTAAAACATATCTGGTGTTCCCCTCGACATTGCTGAATTGGGCTGAGGACTCCTTGGACTCAGCCCAACAATTTATGTCACCTCGTTCTCAGTGACGGGTCTTGTGCAAACTATTATGGCAAAACCGTGATAGAAGATGGTCTGGCTCTGGAAATGAAAGTTGTGGTGCGTTCACTGAGATGTCTTGATTCATGTAAAGTGAACCCGTCCAGACATTTCCCTCTCACTGCCTGCTCATCTCCCTTAAGACATCTCCCTTCAGTCGTATCATCAGCACCGTCCACTTCTAAGAGTACAGAGGGAATTTCTGAGAGTGCAGCCGCAGTTTGGTTAGTCACCAGCTTACTTAGAGGATGACTTCAAAAGCATCAAAGCAAATTAGTGGCATGAGTCCTACTACTTTCACATAGGAGCTTGATCAAGGGATTTTACATCCTAATCCAAAATCCCCCTCTGACCATATACACAATCTATCAACTGCAGCACCACACGATCTGTCCTACACCTGATTTACCACATTCCTTTGAAGCACTTCGAGGCTACAAGATACATACCTTCCAAATGGTTACACAGTGATATATTTAGAGTTTCTACAGATCTTCACAGAAAATCAACTAATGATGAATGCCAACACAATAAAAAACGCACCGTCTGTGAGAAAGAGCAGCCAGCAGTAAAACATTGTTCTTTGTTTTAAGGTGAAACTGCACCTATGCGTGGCGTCTATGACTAAGATTTCCCCACTGGCGCACAATTATTCCATTAACACATTAGGAGGAGAGGACCTGACAGCTACAGAGACAGGGTGCCATCTGTATCCTGCCCATGCATCCAAAGATTACTTCCAATCTTTCCTAGCTCAAGGCAAGATCTCACCTAGAAACGAATTCAAAGGATGAGTGTTCCAGATGCCTCATCACTCAGGAAAATGCTTTGCGTATTGAAAATGACCAAACCAAAGCTATTTCTTAGGGAATGCTCTGCCAGCGAGTCCTCTACAACACAACTTTAGCCCTATGGAAGGGGTAGAAGCAGACTTACCCACGGTACACGCTGCACTTTGCATGCACAAGGAGGAAGGTTTCAAGTACCCCCATTTTTACAACATCAGTGCTGGGCAGACCAAAGGTCCGGCTGTCCCATGGTGGTTCCTCGCTTTGAGCCACCAGTGCAGGGAGCATCCAACCTTTTCCTACCCAGCAGTTGTGAGTGGTGCAGCACAAGTACTGATAAATCACATCACATGGCCAATTAAACAGAAAGGACTGGACACCTCTCTTGTCAATCACTCACAAATCAAGTTATTTAAATTTCAGGAAATTACAATTATTCCCTCCAGCTCCTGGCATTCTAAACAGAACATCTAATCCAACACAGAACAACTCGATTAACAAGGTGTTTATAATCTATAGGGAAAGAATGGTTATTTCAGAGTTACATCATCACACGGATTTGTTAATGTCAATGGGCAAAAAATTCCAACAAACCCATCACCAGAACAGAAATGCAGGGGCCAGAGGGAGAGCATTTTCATTTTAGAGAAGGGCAGGGAGTGATGCTTTATGTGAAACAACCTATTTATACAGCAGCCCAAGCCCAACCTCAGCACACAGAATAGATAATTCTGTAATATACAGCAATATTTCAGTCCTGAGATAACCCTGCTGGGCCACACGTCCCCAGCAGCAACCAGAGATACTGAGGAAGTTCCACTTAAGCATGTGCTGCATGCTCCAGGCAGCTCACCCAGAAGCTGTCCTCTGGGACAATCCCATTGCAGAGCAGCAGTTCAGCAACAGCAAACACATACAGTCCCCACCACATGGGTAAGGTGAGGCTGAAGGAAAAAGGAGGACAGGATTTTGGAATACGAGCAGGGAGGTGGAGGGACATGGCAAGCTGGGAATCACACAAGTAGAGCAAGAAGATGCAGCTTCACAACTCTTCTAGTGAAAAGTGAACTTATTTTAAAACACATTGGGTAGCATGATTTGCTTCTTGAGGCAAGGCAGGACAGAGCTGCCAAGAAGGAGGTTGTGGTTTTTTTATCTGGGTAGGGCTGGAGAAAACACATTGATGGGAAGCTACTATTGGCTGAAAGAAAGAGTGTGTGAAGTCTCTGGCAGAAGATCTCTTACAACCTTCTGTGCCAAAGGAAGGGGGACTAAGAGGATTCACACGGCTTGGAGAGCTGAGATGACAGAAGATGTTGAGAAGACAGAAGAGGAAAAAGGTCCAGAGAAATATTTTCAGTACTTTTTGGCAGTTACATTTTACAACAAAAGCCACCTTTCTCTGCACATGGAAGGTCTCTGCAGCACGCAGAGATTAAGCCAGTCCTTCCAAAGAGGCAGTGCATTTATCACAGCTTCACTGCAGGATACACACATGTACACCCACGCACCCAGCCCTGTCACAGGTCACTGCAGGCAGAGCCAACTGCTTATTCACAGGCAAGTGTCTGCCCAGCTCTAGGAGCTTCCCACTGCAGGCTTCCATACCGATCTCAAAAGCTTACAACTCCAGTTAAATGCTGGTATGATGCAGTGATTAGTGAGACACAAGAGGGAATGAAAAAATTATTGACTCAACATGTCAAGCCTCTGTGATGTAAGACCAGGGCGAGCTCGTGACAAGGTCACGCACTGAATCAGACACCAAAAAACCCAAATCAGCTCTGCTGCCTGGAAATCCACTCATCCGCTAGCCTGCAGAGAGAACTTTCCATAGGTCAGGTGGCTCATAAAAATTCCTCCACAATGTGCATGTTTCCCAAACCATTAGGATGTTTACAGAAGAAACTGCCTTGGTATACAAGCCTTTCCCTCACTCAAAGTGGAAGCAGATTCCAGAAACCCACACAGTCAGAAGCAGGGCAGGCCTCGTGGGGGTGAGGGAGAGCAGGGGAAAAAGAGGTGTGCTAATGATACAAGCTGAGCAAAATCCACACACCTAACGTGCAACAAGAAAAAAAGAAAATAATGTCAGCTACGAATCCAAGGAGGACAGATCAAAAGTGAGGCCATCTCCAGCACCCTTAGCCTAACACACAAATGGATTTCAGTGTTTGTGGACATTCTGCCAGCACCCTCAACTGCAGGCTAGAGCTAAAGAGATGGAGTAACACTGTCAAGTGAATAAATGATGGATACCAGACAGCCCGTGAAAATGCATTTGAGGCAGGTGTCATCTTCCATTATAGGGGGAATCTGGCAGATTCTAGAAAAAAAATGCCAGACTCCACAATCAGGCACATTCTACCAAAAGGAAAGCAATTATTTTTGATGCCTGGACACACATTTTCTCTTACAAATTGCAACACACTCCCTGCACCACAGGCTTCAATAAATACTCCAAGGCTACAGGTCACAGGAGAAGTTCCATTCTCAGGATAACCACATGCTCCTTCTTTATTTAATTGGGAAGCCACACCGAGTTGTGGCTTGTTACTGCAAATGTTTTCAGGACAGAAAGTCCTAAGCTTTGCCTGCTTGTCACAGCATCTTGTGGGTTTTAACACCAACAGCTACAGTGAAAAGCCTGTGAAATCTGATCTGCACCAGAAGCTCTGTTCACACAGAATACAGAAAGGCACTGCAGTGAATGGATACAGGGGAATGGGCTCAGAGCAGAAGAAACACACAGTTGATGTTTTTAGTTGTACAGGAGTGGGACATGCTCAAGTGAGCACCCACAAAATCCAGTAAGAATCCCTCTCACCCTCTCCAGTAAAAAACAAGCAGGGAATGGAGACACTGCTGCGCTCAGCAAGCTGAACAGGGACAGCACTGCAGGGAAACTGCTCTGACATGTGCCAGCCTCAGTGCAGGAAGGCAGAAGAGCAAGTCTTGAACAACCACTCCAGCACATGCCTGGAGACCTGCACAATAATTTACAGTGTATGAATTTTTAAAAGTTCATGCTATAGCTCTCCTCTTGCCCTCTTTCTTAAGAAACAGGAGGAAAGGATTACAAAGTTGTTAGTTACTAGCAACAAAAGCTAGGAAATATTCATGCAGCCAGTGTTGCTAAGTTTGAGGCCTAAGAGGATTTGCAGACAATACTACAGAGTCAGTTGAGACAAATCATTTGCTTCTGAGCTTAAAAAACCCCTCTTGCTTCCATATGTATAACAACCAACTCTGAATCTCAGTGAAAACAGTAAAATATGCAAGCAGCAGAGACAGGCTCCCTCCATTTCTCCTCCTCCTGCCTTTATGACACACAACAGTACACAAAGGGTACTTCATTTCCCACCTGGTTTTCTCACACCAAGTAAAATGCTTGTTATGTCTGTTCTCTTCTACACATGAAGGAGGAATGCAAAAAGATCCCATGCCTACGGAGAAGAGCAGCCATGGGATGTATTCCCAAAGCTGCTTCCAAGAAACCAACCTGGTGCCCTCAGATAGGAACACTACTACACCAGGGGCTACACCAAAGAAACACCAAATGCCACACCACACCCTTTCAAAAATGAGAATAAAGAAGGGAAAAATTATTTAGGAGAAATCATGTGACTTAGCAGACAGAACCCCTGTTTTCCATTCCAAATAACTTTCTCCCCAGTGAAAAAGCAGCTCATCACAGACACAAAAGAGGTCTCACACAACTCAAATGACAGCCACTGTGAAACAAAAGGCCACCAGGAGCATCACCAACCATGAGGCTGCTACAAGGGCTGGACCCAGGCTCTGCACAACAAATCAACAGCTCATCTGCCCTGCTGGGGCAGAGGCCCTCAAAGCCAGCAGGAGAGCCAGCACCTGGCACCTCCCTCATCCAGCCCTGTGCCCAGCACCTCCACACTGGGAATAACAGCAACCCAGCACCTTTCATGCATATCAGGTGGGACCTTGGCACTAGAACAAGTTGCCAATGCAACAATCAACAAGTCAAAGCAATTAATAAGGGGCTTGTTGTCACTACTTTAGCTGTGGCAGTTAATATATATGGAATGAAACTCTCCTGCAGAATTAGGGCAACACAGAAGATGGGTGTTTCCTTATCACAATATATGTAACAGAAAAGCCCCCTCAAATCTCACCAGTCAAATACACATGCTAAGATTTCCTGAATGGAGGGAGTTGAACCTGGTAAATCTGTAGTTTGCAAATCTGGCAATGATCTTAAGTGGGTGCTGGTGTGTGTCAAGTAAAAGAAAAGGATTTCACGGTATCAGAATTATACAATATAGGGATGTAGCAAATTGTTCTTCAGGCAGGGGCAGTTCAACAGGCATTAAACAGCATCAAAAATGCTGGTTTTGCACAAGCTATTTATTCCCAGCCTGCAGATGCCTGAGAAAGAGGCAGGTTGACTAGTGAGGGACCAGCATGTCACTTGCTATTTATGCTCTCACAAGTGACTGAATTTGACAGGGACAGTTGATAAACTTCTGAAAATAACTGAACTATCAAAGAATCTGTGTCTTAGCTAACACAGGTTTTTGGTTTTGCAGCTTGCAAAAATGCAGACTCTCGGTCTAAGGAGATGATCTTGCAACTCTGCCCTGGAAGTCAATGAAGTGGAATATCTGCTCTCTAGGGACAGCGCATAACTCCCTTTCTGAAGATCGCTATTTGTCGCTTACTGAGAATTTAAAAGTCACCCATTTCCCTTGCAGTATGTCAGGTACAAATCTTGCTAGATTTTTTTATTTAGGTAATTAGGAGGGCTCTTTTTCATATTCAATCCAAAGCAGATTAGACAATTTAACCTATGTGGGGCAATCCAGAAGTTACAGCTCTCCTGATCAAATGCACATAGCTTGGGTCATCCCAAACCCCACATTTCTAACTTCACTAATTACTAACTACTGTAGGTCTACTAAAGTATGATGAAGATGGGCATATGGAGGCTTGGGAGATGATCAGTTCCAAGCACTCCATCTTCCAGCTTTCCTCTGCACAGACACAGAGCCAGGTATAGCAGGAAGAAAACTGGAAGACTTTCATACCCTGTCTGTTTTTAGCACATCCCAGGTGTGCATGGCTGGGACGTCAACTCCTGTCACAAGCAGTGCTCTGACAGCACCCTGCCTGAGTTTTGGAAGGGAGCCACAGGGAAACATTCCCCAGCCTGAGTGGCTGCTGTAACTGCTGCTGGGGAGGTCAGTGTAAGCAGCAATGGAACACCAGCCAGAGCTTCTTCCCATGCACATGTGTGCAGTGATTTACTGGGCACCTGCAGGCACTCAGTTCAGTTTAAGGATTGGTGCCTACAGGCTCTCTGCTGTAACAATGGACCAAACCTGATCAAGTCAAAATACCTGCCCAATTCTATATACTCCAAATGGGAGAAAGGGCAGAGCAGTCATCAACAATGAGAAGCAGAGGGATTCCCAAACTCCCAGATACTTGGAAATTGCTCTTGCGTAGGAAGACGTTATTTCATGTGAGCAGAATGGTGGAGAGAATATGGAGAGGCATTTGGTTAAAAGGAGTGTCATCCATAATTATAGATTCCCCAATGACAACGAAATAAATTGGGAATTGTAGAAACACTGAAAGGGAAATAAAAGTTGTCACCGATAGGAAAAGTAATAATTAATTCCGGAGCCTTCTCTCTCTCTGCTCCTCACCACCACCTCGGTGGGAATGTGCCAGGCTCTTTCCCAGCAACAGAATTATTTCTGTAAAACATTTTTGTAAGTTGCAATACCTCTGTAACTGAAAATAGAGGCAAATGCGAGTGCTTAGTGGGACCTTTGAAACCCCAGCTGTGAAGACTCATTAACTGTAAGTACATTTTTGCAGATGCACAGCTCTGAATCTGACTCATAACTCTCCTCCCATGACAGCAAGACCCGGGATTCAGGTAAAAAGGCTTAAGATAATTGATATGGATTCTTACTCAGGCAAATTAGGAGGAAGAAAGCAGCAAAGAGGAGACTTTAGGGATATGGTGAAGGAAGGGGGATCAATCGTTTAGTTGGCTCTGTTGAGGGATCCATCACTTGCAGTTCCAAGGCACAAGGAGGACAGTATGAGATGGGAATCTATGTTTTATATAACAAATTTTATGCATCTTGCTCTTGTATGGTGGACAACAGCTCTAGCTTCAAATACCAGCTCAGAGTAAAGGCCCCTCTTGAATAGTTACTGGGGATTTCAGTCATTTTGTCCTTTAAGGGCTGGAAATGTTCAGGTTTACCAGGCTCAACTGCACGTAGGGTAGTCCTTGTGTCTGCAGCTCCGGGTTGCCAAAGGACAGGATAGATATGGGGGAGATGCACAATGAAGCATCTCTCCCACACAAAAGGCATATGGCAAAGTGGAGCACTCGAGTCACAGCTGACTCAGAGCTGCACACGAGGGTATGCACCTACAGTCACATGTGCATGTGTGTGTGCACGAACAGCCGGGGGAAGCATTTACTGCCGGCACAGCTCTTCCCGACTGCATTTCAGTGAGTACAAAAACAGCAGGGTCAAAACCTGCATCAGGAGTCTGTCAGCCATCAGCCTCTGACTCCAGCCAGCGTGCTGACACACACCAGGGAGGTGGGCAGACCACTCGGTGTCCAGCAGCTCTTTCCCACTGGCATTTCTAAGCCTGATACAAGATTCTGGTAACAGCAACATTTAAACCGCGGTCTTGTGTATTATACAAGAACAGATCTTCCTTCACAAAAACCTCATTGGCTTTCCACCACCCCACCAAAAAAAAAAATTAAAAATCTTCTAGCAGCATTGACCGAATTGTAAAGCAACCTGGTTGGCTTCCATGCATCCGATGGCCTCTTCCAAGAGTGAAAACTCCACGCAGACATAGCCATAGTCGTAACCTGGGGACAGCATTTAAATACAGACGGGAGTCATGTTAGTGCCTTGTCATAAAGAAAGCCACATTAAATATTCAATTTCCCTTTCCCTCCAATGACAAGCCCTCTAACCACCACCCCTCTACTTCAGAATGAAAAAGAAAGAAACCAGGGACTAGCTGGATGATGATTAACTGTGCAGTTTACCATGAATGTTAATAGTACAGTGTTCCCACTTTCCCTTACACAACCCAGTGACAGTCACACCCTTTCTTAGGGCAAGAAATAATTGCTTTGCTGTTTGTTTTTTTTAAGCCATAGTGACTTTCCATTGCCAGTTTCATATTTTGTGCTACCTTGGAGGCAGCACTCTCCAAAGTAAGTGTTGATAAATCATTTCCAAGTACCTTGCTGCAGATGTATTTTACACGAATAGCCAGCATTTTAATTGGGCAATATTTCAGAAAGAACTAACGCAATTCCTTTGCCTTTGCTATTTTTCTTTCAACACCTGCTTACTTTTTGAAGTCCAATCCCTTGCATTATGAAAAAGTGCAGCTGAGCAGGAATGAGAACTCCAACTTTCTCATTTTGGTATAGATGTCATTGCACACATAACAAGAGCGTTTGTAAGCTTTAAGTTTAGACTCAAGAAACTAGAGAGCCTTTACTCTTCTCACTCCTTGGAAAGCTGTCATCTCAGCCACTGCAGAAGGGACCCACTGATTTAACTGTGTACTCCAGTTACCTGCACTGAAATATTATGTCCCAAAGTAAAGTGCAGAGTGAACACTACAGAATGTAAGACCAACTCAAGATCCATCCCCGACGTTGAAACTATATCCAAGAACTGGAGCGCTGAGGAACAACCTAAAGTCACAACCTCACCCTTCACATGTCAAGGCCACCACACCCAAAACAGTACTTTCAAGATGATCATGGGCCGAGATGCTCCTACATGGGCACAAGCAGTGAGAGGGCTAGGCTCCCTCCTCCTGCTGCTCTTTTGGCTGGTTTGGAGTGAGAGGAAAGCTGGTCTGCATGTGATTTGTGCCATTTTAGGCACCTAGCTGTCCTGGTGAAGAGCTCGTCTTCCCTCCTACTAAAGATGCACGTCTCAATTCTGGTATCTTCAAACCAGGTACTTATCTGGTTCCCACTGCCTCAGCCCCTCACCTTCCACGGGAAGGTAACTCCATGCATGCTTCCCTCAGCCCAGGCATTCCAGCCTCCTGGGAAACAGCCCCCATATCCCTCAAGCCCAGGCCTAAGAACATTTGCCACACTCTGTAGTTTTTCCTTCTCTGTCACTTTACTGTCTTTGTACTTTACCACATCAAAGACAGGACCACACAAAACTATTCCATCATCAAAGCCTACAGATTTTTCTTATCTTTTCTTTATTCTGGGAGCTCTTTGCATGCTGTTCTAAAAACACAATCCTGACTTTGCACCTTTGCCTTTAATAACAAGACTCCAGTTTGAATCTAGCACCTCTTCCACCTCACAGAGAAATTTATTCCCCTTTCCCATATCATTTTAGTCAATATAATTATGCTAAAGGGAAATTTATCAATCTGTGTGCTTTTCAGCTCAGTGGAAGATGCAGTCCAGCAGCACAACATCTGTGGTGGAAGGCAGCTAAAGCCACTTGACACTCTTATATCAAGTGGGCACCTGGAACTAGAGGTGTGGTTTTAGCTGGCAGGATTGACAGAACCAAATTGATCCAGCTGTTCCCACAGCATCCATTCTGCTCTGCAGCACAGCCACACCGGATCACAATTTGAAAATGAAGGAGATCTTCTCTCTGCAGAAGGCAGCTGCTCTCCAGAAGCAGTGCTGCCCCTTGCTGGGAGACTGCTCTGCATTCCAGGCAGACACCTCTGCTACTCCATGCACAGTGTGCAGCCTCACGTGGTACATTTTAAAGCCTTACTCAAATCCAGAACTCTCGAGTCACTTCTTTCCCTTCTGTTTAGAAAAGGGCTGCATGAATGATATTTGTCAGCCCATAAGGCTCCTGATTCCCCTTCAGAGAGGATTTTTGAAAGCTGCTGTAATCAGCAAGGCAAGATCAGAGCACTATCTTACTTCCATGTGTAGGAGATTTCGTGAGAGACACAAAGCAAGACTGCATAAGTTTTCATTCTATTTGCTCTGCATAAGAGGACGTTTACATCCCAGTCCTCATGAAGGGAATGAGTAGTTTAGACATGGATTTAATCCAGCATGACAACTGAGAGCGCAAGGCTGAATGTTATACGGAGATACAAAAGCTCAGACGCTTGGAGGAATGTATGCCAGAGGATCATTCCAAACACTACATGGAGACAGTTAAGGGGAAGCCCAGCACATTTCTCCTTCTGCACTTTCCCCACCTCTGCTCTCCCCCACCGACCTCATAAACATAGCAGCAATAACATGTACAAAAACAATAACCATGGCTCCATATCCTGCCAAAATGCAGCTCCAGGCCAGACATTCAGCTCTTGTGGTTGGCTCGCAGAGGGACGCAGCGTTCTGGAATTCACTACAAGCTGTCCTTGCACAGACAGCACCGAAGTAGTGATGCAAGAAGAAAGCAGCCTGGAGCCACTTGCTGAAAACCACTGCCGAAGATGTGTGGGGGCTTGACACTTTTCCCCTCCCCCAGATCCAGAGCTCTGCATGGATCTGACAAGCACACTCAGGATGTGAGAACTACGGAGTAACATCAGCCTTGGGCGGCACACCACCCCTGCTCTGCCCCCCTGCCCCCAGCTCCTCCACAGCATCCTTCCATTTTAGACCATGGCAGGGAGGCGACTGAAATGGAAGCCTGTGGAACAATGGCACCCACACCTCCAAAACGCAATGGCTGCTGATTTTTCCACCCTCTGCAACAATCACATTACCCAGAGAACAACGCCTGAAACAAAACCAAGTGGCTTGAGGCTGGTTCTTAAGGGGGAGCAACTACAGAGGCTCCTGCCACCAATCGTTGTGCCTCTTCCCTGCCTCCTCCATAGGGCTGGTCCAGCTCTGTGTGGCAGCTGCTGATTTGGATGTTTTTGTTTCCAAAGCCTTCACACAGCTTGCCTGTCAGAATGCCAACAATTTAGGTGCTGTTACCAGAGGCAGGACATGGGATTTTGACGGAGGGATAGGGCCAGGCACCTCATGGCAGGAACTGGTTCCATAGGCATCCCAAGGTAAGCAGTGCTCCCCTGTGAGTGAGAGCTCTTGAACACTCTCTGGTATTCTTCAGGTCATAGCAGTAAAACCAAAGCAACCAAACCAGCAAAGCAAAACCACTGCTGAAGAACAGCGTGGGGTTTTTGACTCAAAGAGGCCTAACTTCACATGCAAGGTTTCACATGAAGATATAAATCCTGGTATCTTCACCTATTCATTAGTACAATACTGCAGTTCCAGGATCCACAAGAAATTAGAATGGAGTCATGATTTGCAGAAGTATATATGATCAACATAGACTCTGTCAAAAAGGAAAGAAATCCTTGTGTGGTGTTTCCCCCAAAGAACCTCTGAGCCTGCTGCAGCACAGCTACACTGTCCAAATGATCTTTCCAACAGAAACACTTGAACTTGCCCAGATTTTGGCCCTCGCACAGCCATAAAACATGCACGTCCTCATCTCCCCCCATGTTTTAGGTCAACCGCGTAAAAGGACTCTTGTACCTTATTTAGCTACTTCCTTTCAGCTGTGCAAGTCTACAGTACCACAGGCTGTGTACGACGGATGAAATCAGAACGCAAGGACAGCGTGCACACAGATTTCAGAGGACTTCTGCTTTCCCTTAAGTGCTTCTATGTATACACAACCCTTTACGGATGCTCCCAAAGCATGCTCGGCTGTCTTCTGCACTGAAAATGGCACAAACGCTTAATACTTAGCAGTAAGGACACATTTAGAGCTCCAGGAAGCTGCTCTGCAAGCATTGGAATAAGGAACATTCTGCCTCTGAAAAAGACATGTTTTAGCAAAGTGAATTTTGACAGCAAATGGAGGGTCCCTGCTCGCATGCAATAGTTTGGCTAAAAATCCTGAAAGCCTGCCTTAAAATTACTGTTCTTTGGCTTCAGATATAGAGATCAAAGACTTGGGATTTAAAATAAGTCTTGTCTCTATACAGACACAGTTTCTACTGAACAACTGACACATAGTAATGTGTTACTTCACCATAGTTTGTTATATCAAAGATCTAAATAAAGGAAAACCATAATGTTGTTCTCAGAGGGGCTGTAAGCAGTGTGAAGACAAAAAAAATATATCTCTAGAGTTTTAGAAGACCAAAAGAAAAGATCCTGTAGTGACAGCAGCCCTGTCTGTGCCAAAGCAAAGATAGTTTTGGAAAGAAGGCAGGATGGCAACATGACAAAGGCATCCAATCCAAGAGGCGAGCCAGCTTCTTGATTCTAGGAACGAGCGTGCGGTCAGTCGTGCTCCTGCACAACCCCTACAAGCTCAAGGCATTAGGTCACCTCATGTCCGTGGGGAACCAACACCTGCCTTTGCAAAAACAACTCTGACAAACCCCTGGCTGCTCTGGTGCAACACAAAGATATTCCCTCTCCTCCGGGACGGGAAGATGGTCTCCCATTAAAGTCACTCCATGTAACAGCTCACCAAAGGACACTACACTTGGCAGAGCAGGGTGCAGCTGAGGAAATCCTCCACAGAGTTTCACCCACGCTGGAGAAGAAAGTTCTACTGCTCCAAGGGCAACTACAGCATGAAGTATGGAGTAACTATGAAGAACTTCTATATTCCTGAAGGACCTTTGGGGAGTTCAGGTAATGGAGACAGGGATTGTCTGAGAACAGAGTGCACAATCTGCCATTCCATGGTTGAAAGGAAGATCCACCTCATGAGTGGGAGATTTTGGCAATGTGCCCATGACCCCATGCACAAGATTTGCCTGTTTCCTCCAAGGAAAGATGCAGATGAAGGTCATCCATACCAGAGTGAATACCTCATCACAAGAAAATGCTGGAGAACACAAGGCTTTCTCTGGATCTCTGCGCTATTACACTGGACTACTGTTAGGAGGCATCATACACTCAATGCTTCCAAGAAAACAGGAGCTCCTGGATGTGCTCAGGAGTGGCTGTACCTGTGCTTATTCAGCAGGCACTTCCTTTGCAGTGAGGATGGGCACCAGAGTAGTGCCTTCAGTGGCAGGCAGAGGAAATAAATCTGCCCAACCAGTCTGAAAAGCTGGAGGGCACCCCCGCAGCACGGCAGGGATGGCGGCAATCTATCTGTGCTACCACAGAAGCCAAAATCATGAGCTCTCTCAATACCAGCTGGTAGATTCTGAGCATCCATAAATTTGTCAGATCTCTTTACTGCACAGATAAATTGGTCTTCAGAGCTACTAAAGCAGAAGAGCTGTACTAGAATAAACAGGACAATCTGCAACAAGCCATATCCCCAATTCCTTTCAAAGGCTGAGCATTTACAAGCCACACCTGCTGCTGGGAAAAGGCCTGTCACTTCCTGCTGTCCCTCTGTGTAAAGTACACTCTTACACACTCATTCATGACAGACAACAGCACTGAAACCACAGGAAATGAAACAGAGCTGTATTCTGAAAGATACAGCACTACAGTCCATCCTCCTCCCTCCATCCTGGAGAACAAGACACAGAAAGGACCTGCCTGAGACACCCTCAAAGGCAGACATTGGCAGCTCCATAAACTACAGGAACTACTACAGTCAAGCCCCAAATGGCTGTCAAACATTCTTGGCCCAAGCAGGGTAGTTTATACACCAGCACAAAGGAGAGGAGGGAAAAACCCCCAGTGCTAAGATTGTACACACTGTAGTTTTATTAAAGACAAATTATCACATCATTGTGTTTGTACAGAAACCTGGAATCTGAGGAAGGCTGGGGCTTTCACTAAACTCCATGAGAGATGACTGTAAACTGCATACCTGGGAAGGTGTTCCATCCAGGAACTTGGTTTTAAAGTGCTGATAATGTGAACCTGGTCTCCAGGATATATGACTTGTCATCTTAGCACAAGGCAACCAAGGTAATGTCAGTACACTGTGCAGAGCCTTGAAGTTTTGCTCCAGAGATGCAAAAGGAACGAGCACCTTTGTAAAAATGGATTCTGCATGTCAAAAGGCTGTGAGAATGTTTTATGGATGAATGTGTTTGTTGCCTTTTTGGAATAGGCCTTATAACCCTGAACCAACCTTGATCACTATCACTAACACTGATTTAGGCCAGATTTGTACTTCCTGTTTCCTAAGCCACCACATCACAGATGAGGAAAGAGGAGCAAGAACACCTTTTGCTTCCAAGAGACAATGCACTGGTGCCCTGAAACCAAGCAAGGCAAGCTAAAAGCCTACTGCCCACACAGCTGGGAAAAGTGGCAAGGACTGCTATTGATGACCATGGACTAATTCCAGCTAAGTGTATTTTTTGGTTCTTGGCAGGCTATTCTGGCTACAAACTAGAATCAATTGGTTCAGGCAGATGAGTGCTGAAGATATTTCCACAAGTCCTGGCAGGTGAGCCCTGCAGTCTGCAGAACTCTGCTGATGACAGCAGGATCTGACCACGCCTCAAGGGGAAACTCCTCATGTGCTACAGCATCTCGTGAGCTCAGGGATGGTCACCTCAGCTCTTAGCAAGTGCCTGACGCCTGCATGCCTGAGTCATGGCTGATGCAGCAGAGTGGGCCACATAACCTTCACTGTGCAAAGAACTAAGCACAGCAACAGGAGATTATTCATCCTATTGTGCATCAGCACCAGCCTTGACGGGGAGCCAAGCTGCCCTCTGTGTAATTAGCACAACAGGCCAGATGCCCTCTGCACCACAGCATGGGCTAGAGACATCCCACCGCAACCCACAGCGTGCTCTTTGCACCAAACCCAACAATCCAAGTCCCTGTGGGACCTAGTCCTCATCTCACTCCAGAGGGTTGGTGCCAAGCCCACTGTACGGGGAAACCCCTAGCTGGCCACAGATCCACCCTTCAGAGGGGTTTCCCCAAGAGCACTGCATCACTCCAGAAAGGAAACAAAAAGGTTTCTGTTTGGCACAGTTCCCAAAACACTCGCTCCCCCTGCAGAGGAGAAGCTCAGCTCTGCAGTCCTACCTGAGGCTGGGAGCTGCAGCACGATGGCACCTGTGGCAGGAGCAGCATCTTGCCAGCGTTTCTGGCCTCCAAGAGCAGCCCTACCCAAACACCACTCACAGCAAGGGAGCTAAAACCCTGTTATATGTGGGCCTGACAAATGCACAGCCGTGCCTGCCTCAAGGGAAAGGAGATCTCACTGCCTTGGAATGCACTCCAGCCATGGAAAATGGAGAACTTATCCTCATTGTGGAGAGGTGCACCAATTTAAAAAAAGAAAAAAAAAAAATCTGCACCAATTTTTCCATCATGAGCTGGAAACTTCTGGACCCTTAGATTACGAGTTTTAGCAACATATAACAGTGAAAAACACAATTTTGAATTCCAGAGGCTTCCTGATATATTCCTGAAACCAATGATTCACTGTTGTGATATACAAGATAGACTGCATTTGGAGAGGAAAAAAAAAGCAGCACCTTTTAAAGATTTATCTAAGGGGCTTATTAATATTTAACAGGGCACCAATGCGGCAGAGCTTAGAGAGAACAAGCAAGATAATCCAGTTTCTTGTATGATTTGGCCAAGGCAATTTTAAGTTTAACACAGGGAGGGATAAGGGGAGCAGTTCCAAGCACCAGGTAAGGGGCTGGTCTGGAGAAATGAAACAGAACATAAATGTTAGGGCAAGAAGGTGGCTGAGCAAGCAATAAAGAACATTTCATGGCAATAATACTTGCTAAAACAAAAGCTTTTTAAAATGGAGCAGGCAGCTGCCATAAAGCAGTTCATGTTTTCAGGTGACACTACATTTCTTGGGTGTTCCTCCACCACAGGAAGAAGCCTGTCCTTTAGCATCAGTCACCTGTACCCATGTGGACACTGCTCTGGTCCCAAGGATTATTGCTGTTCAGGGAGCTTCTACCTGCTCCAGGCATGCCAGTTCCATGGGTGCTTTGCTCTTCAGGGGTGCTGTATTGTGTTCCCACATCCCCATCCAGGGTTCAAAAGGCAGTATTTGGAAGGGTCAGAATAGGGTTAAAAAACCCAAATCACATAGTTTCTGAAGTGCTGCACTAATTTAGAGAGTACATAAAGGGGCTGGGGTAGATCTCACTGTTCCTGCTGACTGGAATCCAGCTCACCTGGTCCCTCCAGGTCCACTTCAGAGCTCTGCCATGCTGCTCTCCACCCCAGTGAGTGTGTCCATTCTCCACCAGGTTCTCCTGGCCCAGCAAAAATTCCTCTCAGCTCCCCAGATGGGCTTATGGAGTGAACTAGATAAGTCTCATGGGCTGCCAGCCATTTCTCAGGCTTACTTTCCCTGAACAGCTTTCACAGCTGCTGGTACCAACACTAACAGGAATCCTGGTTGGAAAACACATGTTCCAAGCTTGTTCCGCTGCACGCTGCATCCAGGAGAACAATTTGAACAGAAGGCTCAGACTGTGCTTCGTGCTTTCACTCGTTACTTTGGACACCACTGCAGTGTCTTTTAAGATAAACAGCCCTTTAAGATAAGGCTGTCTCCACATGCTTCCTTCTCCAGGGCACACGTGTGGCTCAGCCAGAGTTCTGTGCATATCAGACCCTCAAGATGAGATCTCAGGCTTATGTCTGACATTAGTCAAGGAAGGAGAAATAAAACCTGATGAAAATCAGGCAGGAGGTAAGTTTAAAATATGATCAAAATCAAAACCAGGGCAAGGTGTGTTCATGTTAGACTCCTCAAAGGTCAAAAGGCATCAGCTTCAAGTTCCTGGCAGTCAGCACCGAGGCGGGAGCACGGACAGTAACAGGAGGAGGACAGACCCCACGCCACGAGCAGCCTGTGTTGTCACACACTGCACTCACACCTCCACGGAGGGGACACCACGCTGTAAAGCCACGTGAAAGCCCTGAGCCCAGCAAGAAGAGACAAGCACCTTCAGATGGGATAGGAGAGCTCACAATCCCTTCCCAGAGAGCTGCTGACAAGTCATCACCGCAAGCATCTACGGGATCAGCAGAACATCCATGCGCTGCCTCCACACAANAGCCATTTCTCAGGCTTACTTTCCCTGAACAGCTTTCACAGCTGCTGGTACCAACACTAACAGGAATCCTGGTTGGAAAACACATGTTCCAAGCTTGTTCCGCTGCACGCTGCATCCAGGAGAACAATTTGAACAGAAGGCTCAGACTGTGCTTCGTGCTTTCACTCGTTACTTTGGACACCACTGCAGTGTCTTTTAAGATAAACAGCCCTTTAAGATAAGGCTGTCTCCACATGCTTCCTTCTCCAGGGCACACGTGTGGCTCAGCCAGAGTTCTGTGCATATCAGACCCTCAAGATGAGATCTCAGGATTATGTCTGAGAAGGAGACAAGGAAGTCAAGGAAGGAGAAATAAAACCTGATGAGAATCAGGCAGGAGGTAAGTTTAAAATATGATCAAAATCAAAACCAGGGCAAGGTGTGTTCATGTTAGACTCCTCAAAGGTCAAAAGGCATCAGCTTCAAGTTCCTGGCAGTCAGCACCGAGGCGGGAGCACGGACAGTAACAGGAGGAGGACAGACCCCACGCCACGAGCAGCCTGTGTTGTCACACACTGCACTCACACCTCCACGGAGGGGACACCACGCTGTAAAGCCACGTGAAAGCCCTGAGCCCAGCAAGAAGAGACAAGCACCTTCAGATGGGATAGGAGAGCTCACAATCCCTTCCCAGAGAGCTGCTGACAAGTCATCACCGCAAGCATCTACGGGATCAGCAGGACATCCATGCGCTGCCTCCACACAAGGCTCCAGGACACACTGCACACCAGAGCAGCTGATGGTCTTTGAGGAGGCTCCACAGTCACCTCAAGGTTTGTTCTTTGCAAAGGTTAATTGGACAGACATGACCAAACACACTTGAAATGGCAAGCTGAAAGATTTAATACAGTTATTTCTGCCAAGGCTTACACATCACACAGGAAGAAGCCTTCTTCCCCCCAAAAATGGATTTGGCACTTTCAGTCTGAACATACAGGCATCGACTCAAAAATCTAACTGATGGAAATTACAAGTTAATGTCTTTTAGGGTAATACTATAAAGTCTGACTTTGACATTTTATCATTGTAAATATCTGCCTCTTTGATTTAAATAGAATTACTATGCCACTTCTTAAGGTCTCTCCTTTCACTGCCTCGTTTAAAATCTAGCCACCATTTCAGTTTGTGGGCTTCAGAGACAAAATAATCTAAAGAATCAACAGCTTGAATGCATACCAAAATCACACCAGGTATATTAAGAACAGTGTTCCATTCTCAGAACAGCCTTCAGTGAAAATAGACTTTCCTTCGCACATACACAGTATGTAAAAAAAAGGGGCTTTATAAAGAAATTGAGCTGCTTTTTCCAAGAAAAATCAACCACATATTTTTCCCCAAACCAGAAAGAGTCTTGTGCAAGATCATACAGTGGAATCATTACATCGAAGCTGCTGAGATAAGCTTTATGATAAGCGTTATCTTTTTGAGAAACCGATCCGAACCTCACTTATTTTGAGTTAATTGCGTGTTATTTGTTACGGCTGTTATTGTTCCCCCCACAGCTGCAGGCATTCTTCTCTCAAACACACTCAACATGCATACTCATGATTAATGTTATTTTTAACATTTCTGGACAGCACTCAAAAATATACGACCCACTCAGACTAGCTTAGCACGTGCTCCTCTGAGCCAGGCTGCCGTCGTCCCACCGAGCCGATACAGCAGTGCAGGTGTATCCCAGAGACATCAGTAACCAAAAGGTTTGCTTTTAATTCTTATGGATATTTACATACAAACCCCATCACAAAAGCATTGTTTAGCCCTTGATTGGCCTCTAGTTTCAAAGAGGTTTAGCTTTTCAGAAGTTAATATTAGTTCGATTCTATACGCTTCTCTAGGAGGAGCTAATGTGAAAAGCTGGATTAATTTTAGTACAGCTTCTAGTTACCCAGTTTCTAAAAGAAGTATTCACAATTCAGGAAGCTTTTATTGCCCTAGACATATCCATCTTGTGCAAGAAGGATCAGAGAGCTGTTTAAATGCAGCCTCAGGACATAATGCAAAACAAAGACTTAGGAGCCTCCATGTAACCTAGAACAAAGCTACACCGCTTAAATGCCTGCTGTTGACTGGACAGGGTTAAACAACAGCTTTACCCAGCTCATACAACATGAGCTAATTTTAACTTCATTCTTTGCCTCCCAACAATTGCCAGAAAAACTTTTTAAAAATCCAACTTTGCAGCTGAAGAGACAGCCTGAAACAGAATGCAGCTTTTGGAGAGACAGCAGAAAACTGCAACCCTCGCATGACATGTGACCACCCGCGGATACCGGAGCTTCTGCACGTAACTTCAGACACCGTGTCTCATCCTGAGCAGCCTTTGAAACAAGGGATGGGAAGGAAGAAACAGCAGTTCTCTAATGAGGGCAGTAAGCCCTAATAACGTACATGGGAAGAGACGAAGAAATTTCCAGTTCAAGTTGATTTATTACTGAAGTGACATGTTTCAGAAGGAAAAAAAACCACAACAACTGACAAATCTCATCAGCACGGGCAAGAAAGGAGCATGTTGCAATTATTGTGTTGCAGTCAGTGCTGTGTGGGTGACGACAGCCATGCTGAACTATGCTTAGAAAACAGGAAAGGAAGCAAGAAAGACTAACTGTGCCCCTTAAACCCTGCTTGTTGGGCGAGATAATGTGACACAAGGATGTTCTTTAGTTCAAAGGTTCCTGAGAAGGTTGTGAAATCTCCTTTGACAGCTTCCAGACACAAAAATACACTTGAGAAATACCCCACTGCCCCAGTTTCTCTCCCCAGTTACTAAACACATTGGAAGCCTTTATATAACGTATTGACACCAAGAATTCCAGCTGCTTCATATACAGCCCATACTGGAAATAAGAAAAAGCACTGATGAATGTAGAAGCCTCTGCTCTCCTAGGTTTAAAAAAAATTAAAATAAAATACCAGTTTCCAGGTATTTCCTACCAGTAGTATCCAAACCAATCCCCAGGACTCACCCTTCCTACCATCGCACATCTTTGTTCCAGTACAACTTTCTCACAAAGCAGCCTTGTAAAATATTTCTTTCTTCAGAATCCTATACACACTGATCAAAAAGTACAGCAGAACTTCATTCTTTGAATGAGGAAGAGCATCCAGACCCAGTATTTGGATATTTGCTTATAAAACTTACTTTGTCTTTTTTTTTAACCTGTCTTCGTACCTAAGCAGGGTACCAGATTCAGGTTACTGAAGGAGAAATGTTAGGATGGAACAGGTTTCCTGAGGACACTATTTGTGCAGCATTTGTTCCACAGTAAGACCACCTCAGAAACAAGATTGAGTAATAGTTAAAAAAAACTATGGAGGAATTAACCTGCTGTCCCATGGCTTTACTCTTGATAGCTATTAGAACAACCTTAGTACTCTTCCTGCTGCTCCTACACCTCTCCAGAGGCAGCTGGACACATGCTTTACCTCTGAGGCAGCAGTGAGTATAGCCATCAATTTGGAGGACAAAAGGACAAACTACAAAACTCAGAGGGCATTTTCATTAAAAAAATAACTGCAATTAAGGCCTGTAAGACTTTAAGCAAATTGCCTAAGAGGATATTGGTGTAAAAAATACCCTGTTGTCACCTTGAAACTAGAAGCACTGGAGAAGCATTCTCACCTGAGCTGTAATCTTTCAGTCGCAGGTCCTTCACGGGTGTCCCATCAGGCCCTCGGAAAGCGTTGAGGATCTACAGGAAAAACAAGATCCACTTCATCTCCAAAATCAAACCTCCAAACCCAAGGTACTTGCCAATGCACATTTCTGTGTCTCCAAGAGTTCTATTCTTTCTAGGTTAAGTCCGTTACAAACTGACACACTTTCCTAATTAAGCTCCAGCAGTACCTGAGAATTCTTACCGGGTTTTGAGAAGTATTTTTGGGTTTTGTTTGAAGAAGTGAGCATCATTTACACCACAATTCAGCTGTTCAAAGGTTTATTACACTGGTTTCAGCCAGACAGTTCAACTCAGATCCTTATTTAAGGTCAAAGATGTCCTACTGCCTTTAAGAAAATCAAAGTACGAGGGCAACTGTTCTGAGTCTTATCCTCTGAAGGACAAAGTTCCTGCCGTGAGTTCTCCTATATCAAGCCTCAGATGCTGATCACTATGGCTAACCCTAGCAAAAACTGCTGCATGTAGGGATTGTCATGCCTGGAACTGTCACCAAACAAACAAAGAACCCCAAAACTAAAGTCCTAATTCATAGTAGAAGCTTTAGGAAATGGAGCTACTTCCACCTTGCAGCCTAGATAATTTCATGGTTTTTTACTGAAACCAGCAGGAACAGCAGACATCTTTTCCATTTTTGTAAGACCTCATTTAAGCAACTTCAAGTAACTAAGAACAAACAAGTTCGCTTAGACACTACTTGTCTTCTGAGCCCAAAATAGTAGTAACAATATTTGGTATATATAAAGCAGTGATGAAGTAAGGCATGTTACAGAGTCTGGAGTCAAGGCTTCTAGCTATCAACACCCCACATGCAACTGCAGAAAAACTCATCACTTCTAGAATCCCCAAAAACCCAGAATAATCAGATAACAGGTAACATTGCAGTAACTTCTAAATCTGGATTTTCCCCTGGGGAAATGACAGACCATCTGATATACATTAACCAGACTTAAAAGTGGTACTTTAGAAACCCTCAATAGAAGTTTCTGGACGAGAAACATCCCACTTACATCATCCTTTGTGGCAGTTTCAGGCACTCCTCCTAGTCGAATGAGCTTGCTTGGCTTCACATACTTGGGGCAGGTCCGGTAATCTTGGTCCTTGAGTTCACACAATCAAGATGGTTTTACAAATGAGAGATGCTGGCTCACAAGATACACAAGCAGTAGCAAAACAAAGCAGGGGAAAATTCAAAGGCAAAGGCCCATAAGCAGCCTGACTCAAAGCTTTAACCCCTGTTTGAGATTCAGGGAGCTCTGGAGGAGCTCTTCACATGCTCACTGAGCTGTACAGTAAGATCCAGCTCCGGGAAAATAAAATGGGCAAATCATATCTCTCTGTTTTCCAGCACTGGGAGATTCAAATTCGATAGTAGTTATTCAAATTCAATAGCAGTTATTAACTCAGTAGTTACCACTACCTTCAGATTTCCAAGATAACTCTGAAGGAAAACAAAGTATGTATGAGAACAGTTGTACACAGGCCCACCCAAGCCAGTAGCTTCTCTCTGACACTGCTCATAAGCAAAACCAAGGGGAAAATAACAAAAGTTTATCTGTAACCACGTCCCCCAGCACCCTCTGTCTGGCCATTTTCAACTTGGGGACTTTCTGAACCAAATCTGGTTCTACATATTTAGCACTTCTCACTTGCTAAACTGCACTTCTCTTGAGAAGTGTTTCTGAGATAGAAAGGGTGCCCATTAAATAACCTGGAGCAGAGAATGATCTCAGAGAAGGATGGTGAATTAGAATAGAACTGAAGCGATGGGATATGGATGAAGATTCCTTCTCAACTCCTTCCATTCTTTGGCCAACACACATTTAACAGAAACATCAGTTGAAAAAATCACCTACCTGAAGGCTCTTATAGGGCCTAGAATCTTTGCTGAGTTTTCCTTCTGTAAAGGACTTGCCATGTTCATAATCAAACATCTGATGCCCCGGCAGCCGGTGATCCACATCACGATATTCCATGTTCCGGTAGTCTGTATCTTGCCTCCCAAGGAAATCCAGGTCACCTTCACCCTTTAACCCAAGATCAGAATCGGATCTTTGCTGCTCCCCCCCAGAAAGCTGCTGCTGTTGCTGCTTGTTAGCAAAGGTCTGAGGTTGCTCCTCTTGGTCCTGAAGAGTAGGAAGAGGTCCGCGGCTATTTTGGAAATTGTGCGAAGTGTCATCTTCAAGACCCAGTCCCAGGGATTCCTCTTCTCCGGCTGGTGCTTCCGAGTGTTGAAATTCTCCTTTTTGGCTACCAAAGGGAGTTCTGTCTATACTAAGTGCAGACTCATCTCTTTTGCTGGTGCTTAAACCAGAGCCCTCTCTTTCTGCTAAAGGTACAGTAGATTGATTGTGCCTAAAATCTACAAGGCTTTGATCCACAGGAGGCATTTCCCTATCTGAAAAGTCCATGGGAGGAGCCACATCTCTGCTCCTAAAATCCTGATCAGATCGGGACCTGTGCCTATTTCTGAAGTCTGACGATGGTGCGTTCCTGTTTCTGAAGTCCAGATCAGAGGTGCCCACACCCCTGAAGTCCAAATCAGGTACATCCCTATTTCTGAAGTCTGAATAGGAATGTTCTCTGCCCCTGTAGTCTAACTCAGACATGTCTCTCGCCCTAAAGTCTGAATGAGGCCCATCTCGACCTCTGAAGTCTAAATCGTAAGACCCCCTTCCCCTGAAGTCTGATGGAGGTTCGTCCCTGCCCCTGTAATCCATATTGTGTGCTTCCCTATCCCTGTAGTTCATGCGGAACGTGTCCCTGTTCCTGTAGTCCCCTGAAGGAACATCCCCACCCCTGAAGTCCATAGGGGGCCCTTCTCTCTCCCGGAAGTCTCCAGAGTACATATCCCTGCCCCTGTACTCAGAAGGAGGTGGCTCCCTGCCTCTGAAATCCATCTGAGACTCGTCTCTGCCCTGGAAGTCAGATGGTGGGAAATCCCTGCCCCTGAAATCATGGTGCCCCTCCCCACCTCTGAAGTCACTACGTGGTCCATCTCTAGCTCCATAGCTGAAAGAAGGTTCCTCTCTGTTGGCAAACTGAGGATTGAGGAGGCCTGAGAGTGCCTGGATATCAAAAGGAAGTGATTTTCTGCCAGAGAAGTTGCCAGAGTGTCTTTCTTGACCAAGACTATCAAGGGAAGGAGGATATTCCCTGTTCCACCCGGGAGCAAACCTTTCTTCTTGGCTCCCACTGTAGAAATAAAGACAGTATTATTCATAACGTGCTTAAGAGTCTGAAATCTACACAGCAGCACATTCTTCTCTAAACTTTTATAGAGCTGTGTAACAGTCTAAGATCCGCAGAAGATATTGATGTTTGGCAGTCTAAGATGAGGCAGCATACGACAGATGTGAGAAAGTAAACTTGGGTGCTCCCATTTCAGCACAATTTCCAGAAGCACTCAACAGGGAATACCTGCAATATTAATGGGTTAATGATGGTAGCAATCCACATAGTCCTGCACTGCACACAGCTCTGCAGCTGTCCGAGGTGCCAGCAGCTGGTGTGTTGGTTCATTAGCATCACCAGCACACGCCTGTGAGGAACCCAGGAGCTTAAGCTCTCCGGGCAGTATGGAAACAGCTAACTTAACACATCACCCTGAGGCACATGAAAGTAGAGGTTACCAAACAGGCTTTATTGACATGCTACAAAGACTCATTTATGCTTCCTTGTGCTGGAGTCCAAACTGGCAGATTCTGAAAGCCATCAGTTCAGACACTGAGGGTGCCTCACAGGACTATGCCAACAATCAACATCCAAGATATCCCTGTGCTCGTGCCTCCAGACTGTCTTACACTGAGTTCACAAGACTACAGCTATGAGCTCTCCCAGTATCTCCATAAAAACACTCAGGAAGAAGTTTCCTCTTAAGGCAGTTTTTGAAAACCCAATGGGGCTTTTTTTTTTTTGAGATGGAGCTATCTGATTTTTCATCTAAGCAAGGCTCCAATACATTTTTTAAAAAACAGAATAATACAGTATCAACACATGTTAAAATAACACCAAATGCTACCCAAAGCAGTGGACATTTCCTTAGCAACTACAGCAAGTCATACTGTACTCTGAGTTTCACTAGAGAATCACTCACCAAGATTAATCAAAGCATACACAGATTTCCTAAGGTACACAGTCCATTTCACCACCACATAGAATAGCAATTAAAACTTGGATCAAGGTCAGCATTCTCCACCCAATACATTAAAGAATGATGCCAATAAAATCCACTTAAAAATCATTACAGCAGCACTACTGATATCATCACAAGACACAATCACTCCCTCATCAACACTGTTACTACATGTTCTGGAGGATATTGATTTTCATCAGCTTTCTCAACACATTACAGTAGACACTTATTTGAAGTATTCTTATGGCAGAAACCCAAGGCATGCCATGAGCAGTACCTTTACCACGCTGATTTTTAAGGAACTGAGGTGCATACATGAGCAAAGGACGAAAGAATTATGCACAACCAAGGAAAATTCTAGATTTTGGTGGCTTCATTTTTATACCCAGAGCTGTGTTGCAAACACAGGTCCCAGCAACAACCAGAGGAACACAAACTAATAAAAATATTGTGCTGTGCAGGTCAGCTGCACATGAATCTTTAGAACAGTTGCAGTGACATTCAAAAATGTCTTATGAAGGAGTATTTGGGGATATAGACTTTTTCAAGTGCATGTAGTGGTAGGACAATGGGGAATTGGTTTAAACTGAAAAAGAGTGGGTTTAGATTAGATATCAGGAATAATTCTTCCCTGTGAGGATGATGAGGCCCTGGCACAGGTTGCTCAGAGAAGCTGTGGCTGCCCCATCCCTGGAAGGGTTCAAGGCCAGGCTGGACAGGGCTTGGAGCAAGCTGGGGTAGTGGAAGGTGTCCCTGCCCATGGCAGGGGGTTGGGACAAGATGGTCTTTAAGGTCCCTTCCAATCAAACCATTCTGTGATTCTATGATATATGGACTCATTAACCTCATGGAAAGAATTCAACTCTCAGTTTTCATAAGATCGTGTGTGCAATGAATGTGCCAGTATTTTTGAACTCATTTTCTTCTCTTACAGATGTTAACAGCACATAGCACCAAAAGCCATTTGGCACATCACCTTAGCTCACAACAGCCAAACTAAGTATCATTAGAAAAGGTGGTGCGGAGGACTGGAAATATTAAAAGCAGCTGTTGCTTAAAAACCAAATTAAAAACTTCATAGAAACACAAAAACCATCAATTAACTTGTCTGTTCTTTGGCAATCACAACTAGCTCCATAGAGCCCTCACAACTTCTACCAAAACAGTAAACAGAGAGCTCCCATGGCTTATTGTATTTAAGAACGTTCCTGAAACAAACTGTACATTCAAGTGCTTACCGAAAAGACCCCATTCTGTTGCCTTGTCGATGGTCTCCCCACATTTTGATCTTGTCTGGTAGGCTTCCAGAAATGGTTAATTCACTCTAACAACACCCAGGCACCACAACCTGTTGAATAAACAACATGATGATAAGCCACGAGGCAAAGAACACATATGACATGAGAAGAACACTGCTGGTTAGAAGGAGTACGTGTAACATCTGATCAGGATCCACAGATATACAAGACCACACTCGGGCATGAATGAATTCAAGCGTTGCATTTCTCCATGTTCAAATTTGTAAGTGTCAAATGACTCCTGAAATCAAACTGTCAATATGGTGGGCAAACAATTTGGTTTCTGCTTTGATTAATATAGAGCTTTCCAACATACTGTGCTGTCTGACACTATTCAGGGTGCAGCCAGAAATGTGAGAACGCCGCCATCTACAAACAACAAGGACCACTGCCGAACAACAGTTTGCAATTAATGTTTAATCCAAACTATTTTTGCCAAAAGCTTTTTGCTGTTCAAGGAAACAATCACCACTCTTGGTCTGCCATGGATACTCTGCCCTCCAAAGTATGTAGATAACAGAGGAAGTTTTGCCAATAAATTATGACAGGCACTGTTCTCCAACGCTGCCCTCACCAAGCTGAGTGACGTAAGTAACACTTGCCTCAACAGAAATCTAAAATTTCATCCACTTCCTCCCACCAGCAGAGAAGGTGAGGATTTCCTGGCAATAACCAAAGCCAGGACTTGAAATAGGAAGTACTTCCGTCTTTCCAAAAAAAAAAAAAAAGGAGAGAGAAAAAAAGGCTGCAGCAGAGCATGGAGAAAACTGAGGCAGATGGCAACCTGATGGCCTCAAAACTGCTCTGGCCAATCCAGCTGCAGTGGTGCAGGAGGGCTGCCATGTCACCAGACCAAGGCTGGGACACCTGGGGCTCACACGCTGCTCCAAAGCGGGGTTATTTAACTCCAGTGGTTCAGGGGACAGAGGACAGTACAGACAGTCACTGCCAGGCCTGGCTGGAGCAGCTCTCGTCAAAGAAAGGCACACAAAGTCCTGTTTGTTCTCCCTTCCAAAGGTCAGCGCTGCCATACCGGAGGCAGGTCGACAGACCTTACACCAGGGAGCGATTCCGGATGCTGCTGCTGGCAGCTGTCTGTGCCAAGGAGCTGAGGGAGCTGCCAGGCCAAGAGGGAGTCCATGCTCTTGCCAGGGTCCACCGCCCTCCAGGGAAGGCTCAGGTGGGAGCCAGGGACAGCAGGTCCTGGCAGACTCAGAAACCAAGCATGTAGAGGCTGAGGAAGGCAACCTGTGCAACCACCGCTGATCCATCCACCCCAATGTCAGTTCCAAAGAAACAGGTTCATTCACTTGGCCACTCAAGCCCGAGAGTACCAGTCTGGTTACATTTCACACAGCTCTGGATAAATAACCACCCTGGTCCCAAGGATTTCCTCCATCTTTCTGGAAGGTGAATCTAAGAGAACCAAGACTGCACCCCCTTCACAGCGAGGGCAGGCAAAGGGAGATGGTTCCTGTCATCAGCCAGTCCTTTCATCCGTGATCTTTTGCAGCCCGCAGACCCGGCATTTCTTGCTCTTCCCTTCTGGATTTCCCTCCCCCACTCTAGTTCTCCTGAAGTCAACAACGTTACCAACGCTAAAATAAAATCCCTTGCCAGCTGGGAACTGTTTAGACACAATATTCAAATTACCAGACAGGGAAAAAAATACCACTGGACAGCTACCAGGCCCAGCACAGATCGGCTGAGCCGTGCGCCAACCTCCGGGAGTGTGAGGTCATGGTTCAATGACACAGGGAGAAACACTGGCTCCGACAGCCCCCACTCAGCCTGATCTGCTCCCCACCTCTGCCTTTGGCAAAGCACCAGGTGTAAGTTGTGCCAGCTTGTGCTTTTCTGGGTCTGCACCACGGATGACCCTCGGAAGAGAGTTATATTTAACCCAGGTCACTTCAGTGATACGCTTTACCACACAACCCCGCAAACCAAGGTGACAGCAAACTGCAGGACAGGGACAGAAGGATCTTAGCCTGGCTTCCACTGATGCCAAGATCTCCTGAAGGTACACCCTGCTACAACTGCTCCAAAAAAAGCACACCATGATGAGACACCGTGAGGATTCACCCTTCTGCCACGGGCAGGTACCTGCCAGCTCAGCTCCCACCTCCCAGCTCACGGGTAAATGCTGGGAGACAGGTCAGTGTGAGTGAGGCTGTTTGCCAAAGACACCCCAGGCCAACAGCAAATCATGGCAAAAATCCACCTGCGTGCTTGCAGCTGTGCATCCATTAGTTTTGTCATACTGTGGTCACAACCAAGTGTTTGAGGAGATGGAAATGGTCCAGCCACTCGCAGAGCCCAGACCAACAGCTCTTTAGGACAATAATGAGCTGTTACAGT
This sequence comes from Aleadryas rufinucha, assembly GCA_013397815.1. Taxonomy (NCBI): domain Eukaryota; kingdom Metazoa; phylum Chordata; class Aves; order Passeriformes; genus Aleadryas; species Aleadryas rufinucha. The sequence continues at coordinate 71,361 of VZTH01012265.1, forward strand.
TACCCTGAACCTTCGGGAGGGCAGATCCACATCATCCTTCCCTACTCCTACCCCAGCTGGCTCTGCTTCCTGGTGGCAAAGCCTCAGCTCCACTGAAGATACAGAAGGCACAACTAGGGGAAGGTCTGTTGTGGTTTCAGTTCCTCCAATGACTGCTGGTCACACAGTCCTCCCAGGAGAGACTGGTGGAGCTCCAGATGCTCCCTGGCAATTACACCCAAGGACTTCCTCAGTGCTTCCCCAGACAACTCTGGGGAGGTTCCTGACGCCACTTCCCAAACTGCACGTGCCAAGCCTGACAGCAAACTCTTGGATCTCTTACTCTAATTTACATCCTGCTATGGTAAAATAATGGCTTTGATCATGGGAATTGTGCTGCTGGGCCAGACTAAAGCAACTGGTCTTCTTCAGGACTAAACAAAGACATCTGTCAAGGGGCAGAGTGGGAAATGCCAGCACAGCCCTTGAGCATCTCCTCACCAATTTACACCCAACTTCACACCTTTTTTCCAAATATGGGAGAGAGAAGGGTAATTGGTGACAGACTGGGTGCTATTTTCAGAAAAATACTCTGATATTCACAGCTTCTCTCCAAAGAGATTTTGCCAAGACTTGGTATTTATAGAGCACGAGAAAATCAAGCACAGAGCTACACATGAGAACAGAGGAAGCAGCTTGCTGTGGAACAACTTTCTGTACCCAGTAAAGTTTTTGTAATGCTGAAGAAAGGAAAAGGCCTCTGTGAAATTCAAGTACTGCAGGACATACAAGAGAAAACACTTCAGAAATTGCAAGTAGCCAAGACAGCCAATTATATCCAATGTTAAAGCTGGAGATCCCTAATTCAGAAGAAATACAAAAAGCATGTCACTCACATGTGAAAGTGAAGGGAGAGGGAACCATTTTGGCTCTCATGGATGTCAGGCTGGAGGATTTTAATTAAAAAAAAAAAGGGATGTGTGTGCTTTTCATCTGTATGATGCTTCTAAACACATGTGTTAGAGTCAATTAGGTGAATTTCTAACACCCCACCCCATTACTATCCTGACCTTGCTTGTCTCAAAGGACTGCACAAGTGCATTCCCAACCAGGGAGTGTTGGGAAACACTCTCACACCACCAACACCCTGCTGGGATAGGAAAGTGGATTCCACCTTCAGCAGCATTTCCAAAAGTAACACCACACAGCAGCAGCAACACCAGCCTCTTGTGGTGCCAGTTGTTTCAAAACACAGAGCCTGGGAGGTCACTGTCATCACTCCCAGCCGTTCCTGACCACTGCCTTACCTGGCCTCCACCACAGCCAGACCACATCCTGCCGCCACCTAAGCCATTACTTACAGCCCAAAACCCCATTTAGCCCTTCATTTGGGATTACATCCACTAATACACAGATCCCATCAGATCCCTCTGCATCCCAGCACGAATACAGCTCACTTTGGTCCATCCCTTTTACAACCACAAGCATTCCGAGATGGACGCACATATGACCTGGTGCAAAAAAGGCCCTAATCTTGACCAGGCCCTCAGAACAACACTGAGATACCCAGAAACACCACAACTGCTGGCAATGATACACGTGGCAGGTCCCAACACTACCATGTGGGATATCGTGTCCTGATCCAGGGGCCGAGCTTCCCAACCTCACATCCCACAGGGGCATGGGGTCCTGATGAAGACACCGAGCTCCCAGCACGCAGCTGCGGGCCCACAGCACCAGGACCTGCTGCCTCACGCCCCGCAGCGGGGCCGACCGCAGCCTCACTCTATTCCCGCACCACGAGTGACCCCAAAACAGACACCCCCCCCCATCCTCATGGACTCCGCAGCCTCCCCTCCTCTACCCCGGACAAGCCCACCCCGGGAGCCCCTCAGGACACTCCTCGCCCCTCTCATCCCACTGAGCGAGATCCCCTTTATCCCAAGCGATCCCCTTTATCTCCCGGGAGAGCCTCATCACCTCCTCCTCCTCTTCCTCCTCCTGCTCCGCCGCTCCCGCCTCGCACAGGCCCCAGGGCCGCCACGGCGAGAACCCGGAACTTCCGGCTCCCTCCTCCCCGCGGGCACGGAGGGGGTGCTGGGAACTGTAGTCTCTGTCTCCCCATCCCTGCCGCCCCCTCTCGGTCGTGGCTTTGAGGTTCACAGACTACAACTCCCATTATCATACTCGGAGCGCACCGCCTACAACTCCCATGATGCCCAGCGGCGGGTCGCCGCGATGGCGGGGGTGTCGCCGCGGTCGGGGCCGGGACCGGGGGTAGGGCGGGAGGCGACCGCCCGCCACCGGCTCCGAGCCCTTCTCCGACCCGCCTAGGCCGTGCCCAGGGGGCTGCAGGGCGGCCCCGGGAGGAGCCGCGGAGGTGGGTCCCTGCGCGTTGTCATTAAGGGGGGTCCCGGGCCTGGGTCGTGTCGGGGCTACAGGAGCGGTGACACCTCAGCGCTGAAGGGGGAAGGATCGAGGTGGGTCCGTGCTGGGGCGGAGGGATCCTGGGGGGAGCCTCGCCCACGGGAAGGTCAGCAGGGTGGGGAGGAAAGGTGAGGACGGGGCCCTGATCCACTTTCCGGCACCCTCCAGGGCTGTCACAGGATTTTAGTGGGGTGTCTGGCTCGCCCAGGTGAGGACGGGACCCCTGTCAGCTCCCCTGCACTCTCTAGGGCTGTCACAGGCTCCCCCAGATGAGGACAGAGCCCTTATCTGTTCCCCAGTACTCTCCAGAGCTGTCACAGGATTTTGTGGGGGGAGGATCTAGCTCCCCCAGGGGAGGACGGAGCTTTGAGCAGTTCCCAAACATCTTCCAGAGCTATCATAGATTTGGGGGGGGGGCTCCATGAGCTCCCCCAGGTAAGGACAGGGCCCTGATCCCCTCCCTGGTCCCCTTCAGGGCTGTCACAGCACTTTGTGGGGGGGTCCGGCTCCCCCAGGTGCAGTGTTAGTTGGGATTGGGTTTGGGAGCAGAAGGTGTTTCGGGGCACAGGGCAGAGCCTGGGCTTCATGAGCTTCCTTAGCAACCGAGTTCAGAGGCACAGGCTGCTAGCCAGCCTGCCTGCCTCCTGTTGCTTTTGCTTGTGCTCACGTTTGGGCTGGTTTTCCCCCAGGGAAGGGAGGTAGGAGCGGGCCAGAGGCATGGCGTCCTCTGGAGAGGGCACCCAGCTCCCGGGGTGACGCCATCCATGCCAGCTCAGGAGGAGTGTCACCAGCCTCGTCCCGTCACAGCCACCTAACCCAGGCCAAGGAGGGTCATAAACCCCTCCCTCTGCAAACACGAGGCTTCTGGGATTTCAGGTGTATGGGACAAGCCCCATCCAGGGCTGTGCCCTTCCCCCTTGCTGCCAGGACACGGCACAGAGAGTCTGAGCAGCTTTCACGGGGGAAATCGGGGCCAAGCCTGGATGAAAGGTGCCGGGGCCAGGGGACTGGAAAGAGCTGGGGCTGCGTGAGAGAGGAAATCCTGCTGGATTAGAGCGGCTTTCCTGACGTCTCACCGGGGCTCGGTGCTGCCTGCTGAGCCAGCGGGATTGGGCTGCGGGTGCTGGCCTGGCCCCGCTGGAGAACAGAGCATTTGAGGGCCCACTTTGAAAGTGAGGGGACATGAGACTGACACTGTGGGTCACACGCAGGTCCTGCCCCGAGGAATGGCTGCAGATGTCCACAAGAAGAAAAGCTGGGAAGTGCCCAATGGGTCCCTGGCGCCGGGAGATGGGCAGCACACGGAGCGGTCCGAGAGCCCCACGCCAGGGCTGGCGCAGGGCACAGAGCCAGGTATGGAGCACAGCTCACCAAGGGGGTGAGCGAGGGGGAGAAGAGCAGCTCCTCATGTGGGCTGGGACCTCCACAACCCTGTGGGCAGGGGGAGATGGGCCCACTGATGACTCCCCAACAGCAGGACCTGCACCTGCGGGATGCTGTGGGATGGGGAGAGGAGGCAGGTCCCCTTTGCATCCTTCCACCAGCATGGGGGACACGTGGACAAATGCTGCATGGCCCGTTGTTCCCAGGGGCGGGCCAGGAGGGAGCCATGTTCGTGCACACCCGCTCCTACGAGGACCTGACCAGTCCCGAGGACGGGGCGGCCGCGGCGCGGAGCCCAGAGAGGAGGCGGGGGGAGCCGGCCGAGCAGAGCAGCATGGAGCAGATCAGCAAGGACTTCAGCGAGCTGAGCACACAGCTCACGGGCATGGCCCTCGACCTGGAGGAGGAGATGAGGCCGGGCAAGGAGGGGAAGCTGGAGCCGTCCCCGCAGACCGCCCGCCGCGACTCGGTGCTGTCGGGGAAGGAGGAGGAGGACATGACCATGGACGCCTGGCGCATGCACCGGAAGCACGTCTTCGTGCTGAGCGAGGCGGGCAAGCCCGTGTACTCCCGCTACGGCTCCGAGGAGGCCCTGTCCAGCACCATGGGCGTCATGATGGCCCTGGTGTCCTTCCTGGAGGCTGAGAAAAACGCCATCCGGTCCATCCACGCAGGTACTGCCCTGAGGGGGAATGGGATGGGGGGGTCATGGCCTGCTCATCCATGTGCCTGCCACCGTGGGCCATGTTAGCTGTCCCCAGGGGCAGATGGGTTGCTGGGGGGAGAGGCTGAAGCCTGGCTGTAGCCCCGGGGAGCCAGGCTCACAGGTCTGTCCCCCGCCCCCCGGGGACTCCCTCCCAAGCAGATGGCTACAAGGTGGTCTTCGTGCGGAGGAGCCCGCTGGTGCTGGTGGCAGTGGCACGCACCCGGCAGTCGGAGCAGGAGATTGCCCACGAGCTGCTCTACATCTACTACCAGATCCTGAGCCTGCTCACCTGGACCCAGCTCAACCACATCTTCCAGCAGAAGCAGAACTATGACCTGCGCCGGCTCCTGGCCGGCTCCGAGCGCATCACCGACAACCTGCTGGACCTCATGGCCCACGACCCCAGCTTCCTGATGGGCGCCGTGCGCTGCCTGCCCCTGGCTGCCAGTGTCCGGGACGCTGTCAGCAGCAGCCTGCAGCAGGCCAAGGCCAAGAGCCTGGTCTTCTCCATTCTCCTGTCTGGGAACCAGCTGGTGTCTCTCGTGAGGAAGAAGGATCAGTTCCTTCACCCCATTGACCTCCATCTGCTCTTCAACCTCATCAGTTCTTCTTCCTCCTTCCGGGAGGGTGAAGCCTGGACTCCCATTTGCCTCCCTAAGTTCAACTCCAGCGGTTTCTTCCACGCCCACATCTCCTACCTGGAGCAGGAGATGGACCTGTGCCTGCTGCTGGTCTCCACTGACCGTGAGGACTTCTTCACCGTGTCTGACTGCAAGCGGCGCTTCCAGGAGCGCCTGCGGCGGCGGGGGGTGCACCACGCTCTGCAGGAGGCCCTGCGCACCCCCTTCTACAGCGTGGCCCAGGTGGGCATCCCCGACCTCAGGCACTTCATCTACAAGTCCAAGAGCTCCGGGCTCTTCACCAGGTGAGGCCCCGGGGAATCACTGGGCCAAGGCCGTGGCATGTGGCATGGGCCAAGCCCCTTCTCCAGGGGGTTAACGGGGTGCTGTGTTCCTGCAGCCCCGAGATTGAGGCTCCCTACGTGCAGGAGGAGGAGAAGGAGAGGCTCCTGGGGCTTTACCAGTACCTGCACAGTCGGGCCCACAACTCTTCACGGCCCCTGAAGAACATCTACTTCACAGGCCCCCGAGAGAACCTCCTGGCATGGGTAAGGCTGTTGGTGGGGTTTGGTGAGCCTGTCTTCTCTGGTCCTATGTGGCGGGGAAAGGGAGTGGTGACACTACACAGCACCAGCTCCATGGTCCCCAGGGAGGACTCCAGCCTGTGCATGGTCCTTTGGGGGGTGAGCCTGCCTTGTGTGAGGGAGGGACAGGAAGGGGTAGCAGTGGGAGCTGGTGAATTCCGACACCAAGGGCTGTGCCATGTGCTGTCGTGAACTCAGTGCTGTGGAGAAAACCCACTCTGGGGGCAAACCCCAGGGTTTGGTTCTCCCACTTCTGAGCAAACCACTTGTCACCCATTTAGGGTGACCCCACTGCCACTTCGTGTCCCTGCACTGGAGCCCCTGTGCCCATTCCTGGTAGCCCATGGGGGGAAGATGGAGTGCCAGCCCCAAGTGGGGCGCTGTCCTGTTGCCAGCATGTGTCCTGTTCCTTCTCCCAGGTAACCAACGCCTTTGAGCTCTATGTATGCTACAGTCCCCTGGGGACCAAGGCCGGCGCCATCAATGCTGTCAACAAGCTCATGAAGTGGATCCGCAAGGAGGAAGACCGACTCTTCATCCTCACACCCCAGACATACTGATGGGCATCACCCAGGGCATGGAGCCAGCTGGGAGAGCCCCCGCTGTGCTGGGGAGCCCATTCCCAGGGATTCCCGGGCCATGTGTCCAGGGGAGAGGGCATGGTGGGACCCCAGAGCAAAGGGAAACCCCACCCGTGGGACTGTCCAACCTGGGTGTTAGAGATGGGATGCACAGGGAAAGGGAAGGGGATGAGCAGGACTTTCTCTCAGCTGCAGGCAGTGCCCCAGCTGAGGGGCTTCTTTTCCTCTGCAGTCTCCAGCTCCATCCCTTGTTGTGGGGGTCCTGGAGTGGGGCTGCCTGTAGCCCAGGTTACTGGAGGGGAGCAGAGCCCCTGGGTGCTGCTCCCTGTGCCTGGCACCTCCCTTCTCTGACATCCTGTGGCTATGCCAAGGGTGGGGGTCCCCAGGGGAGATGTGGCAGCACTGAGGGAACCCCTATGTTGCTGTGCCCACAGATGGTGGGTGACACTGCCCAGGCGGGGGACAGGGCTGGCCTGGGGCACACACTGCTCCTCTCCCTGCCCTGGGGGAGCTGGACCCCCCAAGTGCCAGGGAGCCTCTGCAGTCCCAGAGCAGGTTTGCCCCTTTGGCATCTGTATGAGCCTGGACCCTTCCCACTGTGGCTGTGAAAAGGATGTCTGTTCCTGGGGATGCTGGCAGGCAGGGTGTGTCAGCCTGCCCCAGCTGGGACAGCAGGGTCCTGCCCACCTCACCACAGGGACACACAGCAGCTCCAGAGAGCCAAGGTGCCGAGGTGTTCACCAGGGTGTTTGTGGGCTCATGGTTCTGGCTGTGGGTAGTGGACCCTAAAGGGGCAGCTCAAGCACATCTCCTTGGAGACGCCCCTGATATAGGGCCGTGGTGCTCCCCAGCCCATGGAGGGTTTTCCCTTTGGCATGGGAGCACCTGTCCCCCAAACCCAGCCCCTTGAGCCAGCTACACTGAGCTTTCTGCACCTCCCTGACCACCCCAGGCACTGGTGTGGGGCTGAGCACCTATGAACGGCCCAGCTCCATGTTTTGGGGTTGTCTGAGTAGTGCTAGAATAGGTGTTGGAGGAGGGGCAGAGCCATCAGGGTGACATCCCGACACAGAGGGAGCTGGGAAGGATCCGGCAGGGCTAGCACAGGGATCTGCTCCTGTATTTATGCTCCTGCCAGAGTGTAATCGCTTGTCTCTGCTCATAAACATTATCTGGACCCTAAGTTAAGTCTTGTCACGTTCCTGTATGTCCACTTGAGTGGGGGCATGACCAAGCTGGGGGGGGAAGTTTGTTCCAAGTCTCGGTACGGTGCAGTCCAATCCCGGGAATCCGCTGGGAGCCAGGAAAGCTGCCTTTCACAGGGAGTGGTGCGAGGCCGCCGGGGTTGTGCTGGCAGGAGGAGGCGCTGGTTGGAGACTGGGAGCGGCAAAATTCCCGGGCTGAGCTGGCCACGGCCAGCTCATGTCGAAACCGAGCAGAGGCGCAGCCGGAGGAAGGAGCTGTTGGGAAAGGCCCGGGGCCAGCGGAACTGCCGAGCCTTGCACAACACGGGGCGGGAGCCTGGGAGGGCCGGGGCTGGCCAGGCGGCAGGCATAGGGCATTTTCGGCAGGCTCAGCCTCTCCTGGGACCAAAGTCCCCAGAGCCCTTCTCACCTGGAGGAAAAGTCCATGTGCAAAGCTGGGATCCACGGCCCCAGTGTCCGAGGGCAGCAGGGCACTTGGAGGGCAAATCCATGTACGGATCGGGATGTAAAGGACCGTCCCGCATCCCTACGAACAGCAGTCACTCCCAGAGGTGCTGGCACCTCCTGCCACTGCGGGCAGCCAGGGAGGAAAGGGACCTAAGGCACAGGACGGGCACAACAGAAATAACCCTCACAGCTGCCCTCGCAAAGCTGTGGCTGCCCCAGCCCTGCTCTTTTCTCCCAGCTGGGAACTCCGGTGCTGAGCCTGCCGCGCCCCCCAAAGCTGCCCTGTTGGCCTGGAAGCGAGCAGCAAACGCGGGAACTTTGGGGAAGCGGCAATTTCGATTCCATATGTTGGGGTGTCAGCCGTCCCTATGGCAGCGGGGCTGGGGGCCGCGGCAGAGGGGCCAAGGGGTACCAACATGCAGGACCCCACTCGTACGCAGGGATGCTGTTGGCAGCCACCTCCCAGCCACGGGGATCCCCCGACGGCCACCCGGACCTGCAGCGGGCACCCGAGGCGCTGTGCCAGCCCTGCACCCGTGTCCCGATCAGCGGTCCCGACTCCCACCCGTGCGCCTCTTGGGGCACCGTGCCCAGCCGTGCCTGTCCCCCCGGGCGTGCTCAGCGACCCTCCGGGTATCTCGATCTCCGTGTTCCCCCGAGCAGCCCCGTCCCCCCG